>AP028442.1:5729343-5999845 GCA_036509395.1 Antheraea yamamai | reverse complement strand
ATTCATTACTTTATGTGTTATTTTTAAACTACCTAAACACGCGGTAGTGTGTTAAGCCAAGTTCAAGCTAATAGAATGGCGAGCGTGCGCTACCGTGTGTACATATAATATTACACGAACCATTTGGAGCTACATTTCACCCCCTCATATCGCAAAAACTATATCACATAAACAGGTCAAATTTGGCTCATGTATTGAGACTTGCGAGATATATATGTGCTCCAAATGTTATAAAAACACATCAAACAGTTATTTAAATATTAACGTCCAAAAATCGTTATTTTTTTCACTTACTGACTTATAGACCAAAATTCTAACCTAGTTCCAGATGACCTAGAAAGTTCAAATTTGACATTCAGATAGGTGGGTGAATACAAAGGAAAAAAATCGAACTAGCCAAGTCAGACCTTTGGCTACAATTTACAATTACAATCCCAAGTTATAAGAAGAAATGATATTTTAAGTTGTTATTACATATTTTATGTTGTCATAATTAAATTTCAGGACTAACTATTGAACTTGGCTCTTACTTCACATTTATGTTTTTGATGGGATGAATATTTATTCTCGGGTATTAAGTGAAGTTTTTTTGATTTGATTTCTTACTATACATTATGGAACTTTGTTGTTGTCCTTTACAGATCGTTTATTATTATTTTAGTGAAGGTTTTGGAGTAAAAGTTTTTTAGGCTTTGAAATTCTGATTGGCAACCTTTTTGTGTGAAAAGTGGTGTGGGTAAACGGTGTGTCGGATAGACTGTTGAAAATACCGTTCACCGAAGTCACGCAACGTCGGTCGCGGTTAGTACTTGGATGGGTGACCGTCAGGCAACGCTACGTGACGTTGGTTTTTTTGTTGTATTTTTTTAATTAAATGTTTGCCGGTAATACAAACCTTCACTTCTATCATGTGTCTTTACGACACGCCCTGTTTTATATTGGTTTTTCAGAGGGAGGTGTCAATGCTATTATAACTAAAAAGCTGTAGATACGTTACCTACATGACATTTTGACAAAACAAATAGCATGATAACGCACACATACGTAAAGTAATATTGTAACCCCAGATTATCTTAGATAAAATGTGGAAGTAAGATGACATATTTTCAATATCGGTGGTGAAAAAGAAATAGTTATATGTAGCTTAGATACGGGCGGATTGACGGGGCAGCCGTAAAAAATAAGCTAGCTAGCCAAGTTTTAACAAGGCGCTGTCGAAGCGCTTATAACGTATCCACAGCTTTTTAGTGATAATAATATCATTGGGGAGGTGTATTTTAATTACTTACTTTTTTCCAGTTACAGATTCCGTAGGACAGACCAGCACCGAGCACAAACGCCAGAAGATAAAGGATGAACTTCAACGAGGGCACGTTTCTATTGCGTAAAATGAACTGGAGAAATTTCAGGTTATTTTCCGTGTAGGGTGGATAACGTCCACTAGAAAGTCCAAAGAAAGATGTACATATTAATTTGGTGATCTCGTCTCCGCTGTTTATTATTTTAACAAGGAACGTACATCGTTGAACGCGCAGTGTTTATAAAAATCCTAGTTTTTTAACACGTTCATAACTTTATTTTAGAGTTTTTGGCCTGATCATAGTTTGTTATGTAGTAGTCGTATATTTTGTAATATTGGCGGCGTTTTACGTAATATAGTTCGGTTATTATGCATAGGTAACGTGTATGGAAATTAATACCACGGATCACGTATTCTGAAATGCCACAGACTCCCTGGAAAGTTTTAACAAGAGGGCCACCATCTTGTTAGAACATTAAATTTATCGCAAAACACTTGTAATGTTGTTATCTATATTTATATAAGGAGTCAGTGTCTAAGAAGTAACACAAAAAACGATCGAATTCTAGAAGTTTCTGCGTTATGCGTGCACAAGGCGTTATAAATTTGTTTATATAGATTTTACATGACCTTCTTACAATATAGGTGTTGGTTTGACTTAATGCATTTTGGTATATGTGAGGTCGTCCAACTCTAAAATCGTTTGACCAATAACCATGAAAGCGGGTTAACTTTGTTTATTCACGAAGAAGATTATTATGCTAGAATTTTTTGTATAACTTGCCAGTAAGATGGCTGAGATCATACTGTAGTACTATATAAACTTTCCTATTTCATTAATAAGGTTTTTCATCTACACTTATTTTCATATAGTTTTTCGTCAGTATATCTTAATCTAAGTTTATATAAAATGATACATACGAAATCAGTTTTTCTCCAATGAAAAAGAAGTTCTTTCTCAGACAGCTTTTCTTGTGAGAGAAGGTGTCGAATGAAAACTTTCCATGATAAGCGCCTATTCCGCTACCTCCAACGCCTCCGAAAGGAAATTTTTTCACTGGAAATCGGATATTATTTATATTTAACAATGAATATAGGCCAACCAGTGGCATAAATATATCGTAAGGGCCTGTGACATATTCTGCGAACGGGAGATTGTCTCATTGTAAAGAAGTATTGCTACAGCACTTGGTTTCCAAGCAGGAACTTTTTTTTTAATGTCATTGTAGGCAAACGTACAGGCGGGTCACCTGATGTTAAGTGATCACCTCCGTCCATAGACACTGTGTTTGGGGGGAAGGAAAGGAGGGGGGAGAGGAGGGGGAAGGGGAGTGGAAGTGGGCCTCCAGCGCTCTCACTGACCGAACGAAACGCAATAATGCATGCACTGTTACTACACGTCGGTTTTCCGTGAGAGGGTAGTAGTACCCCGGACGAGCCGACCCGTTCATGCTGAAACCAATAATAACATCAGCGTGGCTCTACCACCTACAAACTATTGTTCAAGTAGCAAGTATTTTGTTACTATGTAAAACTAGGTGATATTATTCTCTTATAAATGCGTTCAAATAGGGATCAATGTTTTTGTCTAAACTATATATGTACATGTACTTGAGGTAGCTTAGAGTAATCACTACATATTACACCGCGTCGCCTACGTCACATTTCTCTGTCTGCCTGTTCCGGATAAACTCAAAAACTATTGAATGGATTTTCATACAGATTTCATCAATAGATATAGCGATTCATGAGGGAGGTTTAGATATATAACTTGTTAAATATAAAACGAATAATTCTTACAATATTCTTTTGTGTCCGTAACACTTTCAAGCCGGCTGATACCTGTCGGGTCAGGGTCCCTAGCATTTTGGCTCTTCTTACCCTATTGTTATCTTTGAGGCCACCTTACTCTAAATTTATTCTTCCTCCAGATAAACTAAGGTATCTTATTCTTATGATTGTTTTATACCTTTCAGGAATTTACATTACTCGCGCCTATTTTTGCAGTTCGGATACGAGTCCTTGTACTATATTTTTTTTCAATTAAATGTAACGTGACCATTTTTTTATTATACTATGACAAATTGTGCTGTAAGCACAGTATAATCTAATTTGAGAGATCTAAATCCATCGGCAGTCATCTAAATTTATGTATGCGCAGGTATGTTTTTGTAGGTGGTAGAGCCACGCCGAAGCTATTACTGATTTCAGCATGAATGGGTCGACTCGCCCCGGGTAGTACCACCCTCTCACAGAAAAACCGACGTGAAGTAATAATGCTTCTATCGTTACGTTTCGTTCGGTCAGTAAGAGTGCCGGAGGCCCACCTTCCCTTCCCTCTCCTCTGCCTCCCCCCTTCACCCCAAACACAGGCTGGCAACGTACTTGCGATTCCCCTGGTATTGCTAGTGTCTGTGGACGGCGGTGATTACTTAACATCAGGTGACCCGCCTGTACGTTTGCCTCCTATGATATATAAAAAATCTTACTGTTTATTTTGTGTCGTCCTGATGAAAACATTGCAAGGTGGTAGTATGTTTCTAAGCATTCCTAGCTAGCTTCCATTCGCAAGTTGAGAATCGATCGCTAAGCACCCGTAGGGGTGTCGCGACAACTGCACTTAAGAGCTAGTTCCCTTTCTTTCAGGTTTAGCGTGTTTACCGTATTGGACTACATCGTCATTTATTTTAAAATTTAATTTTTTTTTATTTTATTTCGTAGGACGCAAACGAATGGGTCACCTGATATTAAGTGATCATCGCTGTTCATAGACACTTGCAACACTAGGGGAGTCGCAAGTGCATTGCCAGCCTGTGTTTGGGGGAGGGGAAAGGAGGTGGTTATCCGGCGCTCTCACTCATCGAATGAAACGCAACAATGCATTCATGCTGAAACCAGTAATAGCTTCAGCGTGGCTCTACCACTTACAAAATCTACAAACATCAGGAGATATTGAACCCAAGGACTATTATACTATAAAGTATATAAAAAAAATGAAATAAATATTTCAAACCTGCTATGGTCGTTAAAGTATCGTTAATGCATATTTGTCCGCTACTGGTTTTCTCAATGAAATGTGTCTGGATCTCGTCGTTGTTGCTGAAGACATACAGCACTAGAGGCTTCTCTCTACATACAGAAAGAGTTAATTAATACTAACGTATACACAATACTTTTAAATAAAGAAAGGCACATCGACCGTGGGAACGAAATACAATTGGGTTCCAAAAATAGTCCGTCGCGGACGTTGTCGAATTGTTCGAAGAATGACGTTAACCCTGCAGAGATATGGAAGAGTACATACACCACGACGCGGTGTATTCGAGTAAAATTCTATTTGGACATCGATGTAAATACGAAGATAAAGTAAAAGGTAGAATTAATCGAGAGGACTGTGATTACATTATAAGGTGTAAGTTGGACTGTAGTATAATTGTGTGACAGAAGTCTTCAGACTTCAACAGACTTTTGTCTGTACGAATACGAAATAAATCTCTTCTGCGCAAACAGCACTTAATTTATGCACGGGCATAAAAATACATAATATCTTAATAGTAAACGCAATTAATAATTACTCACTTTACAGTCTTCGTCAATCGTTTTGTCCGCTCAGAATATAGTAGTAAGTTCGGGTTTGTGTGTAATATAGTCAAGAGTTTAAAACAAAGTTAATATATTATTATAAGAATTTAAAATAAGAGCGGTCATAAATTTTGGCGAGGTTTGTACAGAGAGAACTTTGTAGATTTTCTTTTTGATACATTTTATGGTGTATATGTCCATATTTTATGGTGTATAATCAAAGGTTTTATGTTTTTAACTTTGAGTTGCAAGTTTTTAAAACATGAAGAGGTATTTAAAAGTCGCTATTCTTTTAAAATATATTTTTTTAAACAATCCTGTTCAACGATCATATCGCTCTCACGATACGAATTAATTAGTTACGACACTCTTCTAAGTTACATAATATCCTCTGCCAAACTTAATTGGTCTGGCTCTTAATTAAGTAACCAAATTTCTGCCTTTGATATTATATTATTTAATTATGAAAGTACTAAAATTTGCTTGGAAATATATATTTCATAATGATGTAGTTAGTATCTGGCACGATTTTGGCAACAGAGTATGGGATATATTATTTTTTTGGAAGTGACTCCCCCGCTGTACACTACAATTATAATGTACTATTTTAAACAATACTTGTATAGTTCTAAAATAATTATAAAAAATCACGTCGATAGCCCTTCCGTCGAGTTTGTTCTTCTTCATCTGTGTAAGAATGTAAATTATACGTGTCTGTACTTTTTCGATTTTCGTGAAAAAAATTGTTGTAGGTGTCTAGAAATAAGTAATAGAATACATTTCAATCACTTTCAGAAATGTCAGTCTGTCTATCTATCTGTCTGTCTGTCTGATGGTATGAACACGCATCACTGCTAAAGTACTGGGTTCACAATAAAACCTGATATAAGAAAATCATAAAGCATATCCTCGGGAGTAACTTAGTCTTTGTTTCATTAAAATCGGTTCACTCTATCAAAAGTTATTGTAATTTTAGTGGCGCCGCGACTTAAGTATGACAAAAAAGTAGATAAGCGAATAGACTAAATACGTTTAGCTGACTTTATTAGTCATTGTTTTGTACATCAGCTTCCACGTGGACGAAGTCGCTGGCACAGCTAGTGACTAATAGTTTCAAACTGGGTTTCAGTATTTTAGAGATCATAACATTTGAAGTGCCTTTTTAAACTGAATAGTATTTTTGGTTTAAATGCACCTTGGAAAATAAAACCGCTTTCAAATGCCATACATACTACACCATTTTTTTTTTAACGTGGGGAAATCCCTTATGGATACCCACCCTCCCGGGGGAGAGAGTGGGTTATGTCCGACTTGCACGGACTAAAACCCCACGGTGTACCGACAGACCGTTGTGTGGGGGCGGCAAGGGATCGTTCACGCTAATCAACCTAAGGTGACCGCCGGGCTCCTACCTATAGAGGGACAGACCGGGTACACACCGGCTGTCCCCCCTCGTCCGCCGGACCTGTGCAATGAGGAGATGGGCCCCCCGGCCCACCCCCTCAGGTCCGGCTACGGTGGCGGGAGGAGTTGGGCGAATCGCCGCCTCCTCCCGCCTGTCCTCCTTTGGCGGAGAGGGCCACTTAGAGGATCTGCCTCGCGGGCCCTCTCCGCCTCCTCGTTCTGCGAGATGACGTCCTCGCAGAAGGAGGACATCGCTCGCCACGCCTGTTCGCTGCCGAGCATGGCCGAGACCACGCTCGGCAGCGACAAGTCAGGTCCTACCGCCGCCGCCAGAATGCGGCGCTGCTCCCCCCACGCAGCACACTCAGACAGAGACGCGGTATCTTCGTCAGCGCCGCACTCGTGACAGGCGGCGGTCGGCTCCCTGCGTGCGATCCGGTGCAGGTACCACCCGAAACAACCGTGTCCGGTGAGTACCTGCACCAGTCGGAACGTCAGGGAGCCCCACTCCCTATCTATCCACGCCCGCAGGACCGGGCGGACGGCGTCTACGGTAAACCGCCCGAACTGCTCGTCCGCCAGGTCCTGCTGCCATCTTTCGACGGCGTCTCCTATGCTCCTCCTATGTCTGAGACGCCGTCTCTCCGCCTCTACTTCCCTGGGAGCCGGAGACTCCCCCCTTCGTTTTCTCGCCGCCGTGAATTGGTACACGGCGGCGAGAACTCCTGCCTCCAGCTCCCAGGGCAGGGAGCCGGCGAGCACAAAGGCCGCCGCCGAGGACACCGTGCGGTACGCCCGGATCGCCCTCAGTGCCACCGTGCGCTGCGCATTACGCAGCGCGCGCACGTTGGCGGCACCGAGGGCGTCGGCCCACACCGGTGCCCCGTAGGCGGCCATTGCCCGCACGACTCCCATGTAGAGTCGGCGGCACCCGGCACCCGGCCCCCCTATGTTGGGGAGCAACCGGCCGAGTGCCGCCGCCGCCCCAGCAATTCGCGGTCCGAGCCCCGCGAAATGGGGCTCGAACCGCCAGCGCCCGTCCAGGGTAAGGCCCAGATATTTCATCTGGGTCCCCACCCTGATCCGGGCGCCCTCCACCACAATGTGGGCCCCAGGTGGTGGCCCCCGCCGAGGCCCATGGAAAAGTAGGGCCTCGGTCTTCTCGAGGGCCACTCTGAGGCCCAACCTCCTTATGCGCCTGACCACGAGGGTTGTGGCCATCGTGGCCAGGCGCTCCACCTCCCTCCACTCCCCCCCCCCCCGGGCTACGACTAGGGTGTCGTCCGCGTAACATATGAGGCGTGCCCCATATGGGAGCACGCCGCGGAGCACCCAGTCGTAGCCCATGTTCCACAGGAGCGGCCCCAATGCCGACCCCTGTGGAACCCCTCGCCGTGTGGCCCGCCTGACCATACGGCCGTCGCCGTCGACATAGGCGACCTCCCTGCCCTCCAGGTACGCCTCCAACACCCGCCGCAGGTACGGGGGCACTCCGAAATATCGGAGCGCCTCCCGTATGACGCCATGCGGCAGGGTGTTGAAGGCGTTGGCGATGTCGAGTGACACCGCCAAAACCCTCTCCCCCTGGGAGGTCGCCTCTGCCGACAGCGACTTCAGGAGGCACAGGGCGTCCACTGTCGAACGCCCTGTCCGGAAGCCATACTGCGCGTCCGCCAGGTTCGGCCCCACGCCCTCTAGGTACTGGACGACCCGGGAGGAGATGATCCTCTCCAGCATCTTCCCGGCGTCGTCCAGCAGGACGAGGGGCCGATACGCGGACGCGCAGTCCGGAGGGCGGCCTGCCTTCGCCATCAGGCAGAGCCGCCCAAGCTTCCAGGGCTTCGGGAACTGCCCGACCGCAAGACACCGGTCGAACAGCTCCCGAAGCCACCCCCCTAATTGGCCCAACGCAAGGCCGAGCACCCGGCCCGGGACTCCATCAGGGCCGGGCGCTCTACGCCGGCTGAGGAGGCGCTCGACTGCCCTCCCCATCTCCTCCTCCGTTATCGGAGGGGGGGGACCGTCGCGCACCTCCTCGACTAGCTCGCGAGGCGGAGGCATGGGAGGAGCCGGTAGCATCGGAGGGTCGGGGAATAGCTCTCCCACGACCCTCGCTACCACCTCCGGCCGTCGCCGGGGGCGCCCATGATCGCAACTTCTTGCGCACGATCCGGTATGGGCGCCCCCAAGGATCCCCCTCCAGCGTCTGGAGCAGCTCCTCCCACGCTGCTTCTTTCGCCCGGCTGATGGCAGCCTGCAGGGTCTTCCTGCACTCCCTGTAGCTGCCATACAGCCGGGCCTCCGCCTCCGGGTCCCGGTGCCGGCGTCGGCGGCTGTGCCGGAACAGCCGCCGGGCCGCGGAGCAGGCCGCTCGGAGATCGGCGATCTCCGGCGACCACCAGTACACCGCCCGTTTGTCTGGGCGGTGTACGCTCCGCGGCATCGACGCGTCGCAAACCTCCGTGAGGGCTGCACGGAGGCGGGCTGCGGACGCGTCGACATCAGCCCCTGTGGGACGGGGCATGGCCCAGGCCTGGACGATGGCCACCTCTTCCGCTAATTCACGGTTGAGGCGGCTCATCGCCCAACAGGGGAACTTCGCGCCCCTCCGGGGGCGGGTGCCACTTCCGGCTTGGGAGGTGGAGACCTCGAACCTGATGTATCGGTGGTCCGATAAGGTCTCCACCTCCTCCAGCACCCTCCACCCCCGGACACGGCGTGCGACGGACGGGGTGGCGAACGAGACTTCCACCACTGACGTCCCGTTCCATCGCACGCACGTGGGGACGCTCCCCTGGTTGAGGAGGGACAGCCCCAACTCGGCTGCCCACTCCTCAACGGCCATGCCCCTCAGGTCCGTGATTGCCGCTCCCCAGGTCCTCGACTTAGCATTCAAGTCCCCCATGAGGACCACGGGGAGCGGCGACAGCCGTCTGACAGCGCCCTGCAGGGAGCCGAGGTACGCCTCGAACTCCCTCAGGGGCTTGTTAGGGGAGAAGTACGCCCCCACAATGGCGTACTCTCCCCAGACGGCCGTCACGAACCCGGCCCCACACTCTCTCACCGCCAGGGACGAACCTCGGCCCGCCACGATCGCCACGGAGCCGTTCCGGTCCCCAGCCCACTGCGGCTGGGAGGGAACGAAGTAAGGCTCCGTGGCGATCGCGAGCCCGATGCCCCACTCCGCCACTGACTGCACGAGGAGATCCTGTGCAGCGGCGGAGTGGTTGAGGTTCGCCTGGAGGAAGTTGCGTATGGTGTGCTCCATTACTGGTCCATAGCAACTTCCTCCTGCCTGGCGGCGACCACCCTCGGGCCTGCTCCCATTGCTGGGGAGTCCCTACCCTTCGTAGTGGGGGGCCTGCATATGCGGCTCCCCATTATATGCCCTGAGGGCCTCCCAGCATCTGCGCATACGGCGCAGCGGGCCGTCTCCGCCTTGCACTGGGCCGTTTTATGGCCCGCCGCGCCGCAGCGGTAGCACCCGTCCTCCCTGCTGGACGAGGAGGGGCACGTGGGGCGGGTGTGCCCCAAGCCCATGCACTTATAGCAGCGCATGGGCTTCTCATCCAGCAGCTGCACGCGTACCACACTCCAGCCGGTCAGGAGCTTGCCCGCCTGTACAAGCTCCCGGGCTGCCGTCGCGGGGAGGGATACGTGGGCCGCTCCGAGGCCCCCCCAGTTCCTCTTGATTTCGCCGACCTTCAGGTCGGCTATCTTACAACCGGCCTTCGCCGCCACGACCGACTCGATCTCGTCGGCGGACACCGAATCGTCCAGCCCGACGATCCGGATGTCCGCCTTTTTAGTCGGAATTACGACCGTGGCGACTCCGGCCAGTGCAGTCTTCAGCTCCCGGGCCAGTTCGGCGGCCTTCTCACTACTCTGGCCTGGGAGCTCAATCTTCCGGGCCCCCGTGGCGGTATGTCTGACCCGCACCTCCCCTATGCCCATGTCGGGCAGGGCCACGGCTTCCCACGCCTTTGTTAACACCTCCCTGTAGCCGACACCTTTGTCGGCTGCGGTATCCTGCAGAGTCAGGATGACCACAGCCGATTGGGGGACGGACGGCAGCTTCGGCCCGGGCGGCTTTGGCGGCGCCTTAGGGGGCGCCGCGACGGCGGCTGCGGCCTTAGGCACTGAAGCAGGGGTCGCCCTCTTTTTCCGGCCCAGCACCTTTGACCATTCCACCTCCGACGATGTCACCACCGGGACCGGTAATTCGGCCCAGTCTATACCCAGCGGGGCGATCAGGGCCTTGGGTACCGGTGCCGGCCTCGCAGGGGGAGTCCCTGCTCCACCCTTCTTCTTGTCCCCCGCCAGCGGGGGGCGAACGGGCACCTCCGGGGGGAGGCGACTCGCCAGGCTCTCCAGACGTGCGTTCAGCATATTACTGAACGACGTCTGGAGAGATCGCTCCAGGCGCGAGACGGCCCCGGCGAGCACTTCCTCCCACTGGGGAGTCTCCGCCGACATTGCGGGAGCAGGAGGCGGGGGCATCTGCCTTTTGGCGGTGGCCTCCTGCTTCCAGGCCAAAACCTCCGCCTTGAGGTCTTCAACCTGGCGACGGAGGTTCTTGGTGTCCCGCTGGAGCTTCCTGACCTCCGTCGACTCCGTGCGGTCCGCAAGCGCCTCCACCACCTCCCGCAGGGTCTTGGCCGCGCCCTTTAGCACTTTAATGCAGGGCCCCGACAGATGCCCAGACTTCTTGACGGTGTCGAATATGGCCGTCACCTTGACCCCCGCTAGCGTCTTCAAGGTGAAGACATCTAGTTCTTCAATGTCGATAGACTCCGCCTCGGAGCTCGCCGCTGAACCTGTTTTGGAGCCAGCCTTGGATGTCGAGGCAACAACCGAGCCCTTAGCCGAGGCCTCCGACTCCGCCCCGCTCAGGCTCCCGGCCAAGGCCCGGTCAAAGGACCCGTCAGCCTCGCCCATGATACCCCGACCCCCGCCGACGTTACGGCTGATCCGCCTCGCCGTACCCCGCTGGAATTTATTTCCTTTGGGAGCGACACGCTCCTCCACTTCCGTCCCCTTTGCTCGCCCTTTTGCTCGTGATTTTTTTCGCCTTAGCGCTCATGGTCTACCGGAGACCCCAGGGTCACCAGTAAACCACGAGGCAAAAGACCGTGTCCGTACAACACGCCAGGTAAGTCAGTTAAGCAAGAAACAAATCCAAAAAAAACGAAGCCAAGTTAAAATCCAAGTAATCCAACAAAAGTCCAAGAAGCAAGCAAAGTCAGGTACAAAAACTGGTTCAGAATCCGTAAACAAGCCAAGTCAAAATATATAATAATAAAACACCACAGAAAACCACCCATAAACCATCAAAAGAACCCACCTTGTTTTCTGTACCTGTGCTCATCGAGGTTCATAATCATACATACTACACCACTAAAACCCCACGGTGTACCGACAGACCGTTTTGTGGGGGCGGCAAGGGATCGTTCAAGCTAATCAACCTTGTAGAGCCGCCCCCACGGTCCGCCCGGCGGAAGGTGACCGCCGGGCTCCTACCTATAGAGGGACAGACCGGGTACACGCCGGCTGCCCCTCCTCGTCCGCCGGACCTGTGCAATGAGGAGATGGGCCCCCCGGCCCATCCCCTCGGGTCCGGCTACGGTGGCAGGAGGAGTTGGGCAAAGCGCCGCCTCCTCCTGCCAATCCTCCATTGGCGGAGACGGCCACTTAGCGGGTCTGCCTCGCGGACCTTCTCCGCCGCCTCCTTCTGCGAGATGACCTCCTCGCAGAAGGAGGCCATCGCTCGCCAAGCCTGTTCGCTGCCGAGCATGGCCGAAACCACCGTCTCTCCGCCTCTACCTCTCTGGGAGCCGGAGGCTCCCCCCTTCGTTTTCTCGCCGCCGTGAATTGGTACACGGCGGCGAGAACTCCTGCCTCCAGCTCCCAGGGTAGGGAGCCGGCGAGCGTGAAGGCCGCCGCTGAGGACACGGTCCGGTACGCCCGGATCGCCCTCAGTGCCACCGTGCGCTGCGCATTGCGAAGCGTGCGCACGTTGGCGGCACCGAGGGCGTCGGCCCAGACCGGTGCCCCGTAGGCGGCCATCGCCCGCACGACTCCCATGTAGAGTCGGCGGCACCCGGCGCCCGGCCCCCCTATGTTGGGGAGTAACCGGCCGAGTGCCGCCGCCGCCCCAGCAATTCGCGGTCCGAGCCCCGCAAAGTGGGGCTCGAACCGCCAGCGCCCGTCCAGTGTGAGACCCAGATATTTCATCTGGGTCCCCACCCTGATCCGGGCGCCCTCCACCACAATGTGGGCCCCAGGAGGTGGCCCCCGCCGAGGCCCATGAAAGAGCAGGGCCTCGGTCTTCTCGAGGGCCACCCTGAGGCCCAACCTCCTAATGCGCCTGACCACGAGGGTTGTGGCCATCGTGGCCAGGCGCTCCACCTCCCTCCACTCCCCCCCCCCGGGCTACGACTAGGGTGTCATCCGCGTAACATATGAGGCGTGCCCCATATGGGAGCACGCCGCGGAGCACCCAGTCGTAGCCCATGTTCCACAGGAGCGGCCCCAAGGCCGACCCCTGTGGAACCCCTCGCCTTGTGGCCCGCTTGACCATACGGCCGTCGCCGTCGACGTAGGCGACCTCCCTACCCTCGAGGTACGCCTCCAACACCCGCCGCAGGTACGGGGGCACTCCAAAATATCGGAGCGCCTCCCTTATGACCCCGTGCGGCAGGGTGTTGAAGGCGTTGGCGATGTCGAGTGACACCGCCAAAACCCTCTCCCCCTGGGAGGTCGCCTCTGCCGACAGCGACTTCAGGAGGCACAGGGCGTCCACTGTCGAACGCCCTGTCCGGAAGCCATACTGCGCGTCCGCCAGATTTGGCCCCACGCCCTCTAGGTGCTGGACGACCCGGGAGGAGATAATCCTCTCTAGCACCTTCCCGGCGTCGTCCAGCAGGACGAGGGGCCGATACGCGGACGCGCAGTCCGGAGGGCGGCCTGCCTTTGCCATCAGGCAGAGTCGCCCAAGCTTCCAGGGCTTCGGGAACTGCCCGACCGAAAGACACCGGTCGAACAGCTCCCGAAGCCACCCCCCTAATTGGCCCAAGGCGAGGCCGAGCACCCGACCCGGGACCCCATCAGGGCCGGGCGCTTTTCGCCGGTTGAGGAGGCGCTCGACAGCCCTCCCCATCTCCTCCTCCGTTATCGGAGGAGGAGGATCGTCGAGCACCTCCTCGACTACCTCCCGAGGCGGAGGCATGGGAGGAGCCGGTAGCATCGGAGGGTCGGGGAACAGTTCTCCCACGACCCTCGCTACCACCTCCGGCCGGAGGGTCTCCGTCGCCGGGGGCGCCCAGGATCGTAACTTCATTCGTACGATCCTGTACGGGCGCCCCCAAGGATCCCCCTCCAGCGTCTGGAGTAGCTCCTCCCATGCTGCTTCTTTCGCCCGGCTGATGGCAGCCTGCAGGGTCTTCCTGCATTCCCTATAGCTTAAGCTTTAACAACATTGATATACAAAAACCCAAGTTGCACACTTAACTTCTCACAGCCGGCACACAAAAATGAATGCATAATTTTGATTTATGCAGTCATTTCAAATAGTCTCGCGTCGCTTGCGTCCTTGTAAAAACAACTTTAAATCAATCAGGTAAGGCTCAATTTGCAAAATCATAAGTTTATGGCATAACCATAACCACGTAGGTATATTGGGGAGTTTTACGGCTGGTTTTGAGCGCTACTTTTATTCGTGACTGTGTATTTTGGGTTTTTATATGTCAATGTTTAACAAGAAAAAAAAACAGCAAACAGTTATGTATAATTTTTTTTTTGCTTATGTTACTATTTTGTTTAATAGAGACAACCTGATACATATAACGGATACGTTTGAGAAGTCATAAATAAAGCACAAAGTGTTCATTTATTGCCCTTGTATGATGACTAAAAAGTGATAACTATTTATATTTTTGTCACTTTGATTATAGTCTTGTACTTAAATCAGAGGTCAAATATTAAACTGACAGTTCTACTAATAGAGAAAGCTATTAAAAGTGATTGCATTATATTGTTATAACTACCTGTCGTTGATGAATTTAATAGCTTCATATGCATCCTCAATCAGCACTATCGGAAGAATCGGACCGAATACTTCTTCCTCCATTATTTTGTCAGAAGCGGTTACATTTGCGATCACTGTCGTTTCGATAAATCTGTCGGTCGAATCGTACCTTCCTCCGATGACTATTCTATCTTTGTACGCATCAATAAAGGTTTGAAGACGGCTAAAATTGAATATTTTTTTTATAGTTAACTGAAGCCTAACCTGAAATGACGCCCCTCTTTGTTCATCTACTAAAAACGAATGTAATCTATGTTTTGTGAAAATGTATGTTATGAAAAGATAAACCCGATCGAGTTTCTTGCTGGTTTTACTCGATGACTGGGTTGTTTATCCGAACCAATAGTAGCTTTGACGTTCATACGCGCCTTCTTAGGGTCTAAATTGAGTAATTAAGTAAAATACGACCAAATTTTTCTTTTACTGTACGACCACGTAAAGCAAGAAAATAATAAGTGAGTAACTGGACGTCAATGTGCATTATCCATTAATAGACCAAAATAATCCACTCACCGCTGATCGGTGGAGGTCAAAAGTAAAATAAAAAATTAGAGCTTCTGCATTTCCCATAATTGTTGTTACGCATTACGTTTACCAATTATAATAAGAAAAAAAACCTCGGAAGCAAGACCTGGACACCTAGAGAAATCTTCTTCTGGTGGTAAAAACATTGAACTGTAGATTTCTAGGTGTTCATTCGCCAATACCGTGTGGTCTGATATGGTGATTAACCCCGTACTGTCACTTAGTAAGAGACGATAGCTTAGCTATTAACAAATAATCTCCGATGCCTCTGTGATAATACATCCGTGCAAAACTTTGTACAATTGCTTCAAGAATGCCAGAACTACGAAGAGACTAGGGCATATAATGTACTGTGAGAATCTTCGTATATCCCCATTCGATCTTTTGGGCTTGATGGAGAAGGAGTTTGCTATCATCGAGCATGTGATCATTAATCTCAAGGCATTTAACGGACTTTGAGATTACCAGGACTCTTTGACTGCATCTAAATCACGACTGACAAATCTTTGTGACTTTTTATATAATGCTCATGCAACGCGTCAAGGGAAAGACTCATGTCAAATTATGATCATTTCTTTCTTCCTTTATATAGCAAATTCCAAATATCTTTGTGTGAAACCAATGAAATTGAAAAAAAAAATCTCCGAGTTTACGTTTTGCAATACAACTCACCTAAAATGTTTGTTATTGATAATACGAGCATAGTCGGGAGATTTCTGTGGGTTCTCGCCATACCATTCCTTGAGTACATTCCTGATGTGTCCAATTAGTTTGTCTTGAACTTCTTTGGAACAGAGTAGGTAGTCGGGAGCGATGCAAGTCTGGCCAGCATTTATTACCTTACCCCATATCAAGCGTTTGGCTGTCGTAGCGAAGTCTACAGTGTTGTCAATGTAAACAGGACTGGGGACGGAGAAATTTAGGAAATTATACTTTTAAATTTGGAATCTGGCAAAGGACGTATGCTTCTGCTTATGATAAGTAAAGAACAGTCCAGGAACAAGTTTAATGTAGACATTTTATCATAAAGAAGAAAGAAGAAAAAGTACACGTGTCTAAAAAGCTGAAACCGATATAGGAGTCACTGAAAAGTGTGCTTGTGAAATACTGTTTATGACTAATAATAATATTTTTATTTTAAAATATCTAATTTACCTAACTATTTTATATCCCGAATCTCTGATCATTTTACAACGGTCACTGCGTGGAATAATTTAGATTCGTTTCAATTTCTTTGTGTGTTTTAATTATGATTACGTATGAACATTTAATCATTTAAGTTTAAGTGTTTTTTAAGCGATCCAATAATAAAATTGTGTAAACAATATTATAATTATTTATATTATATCAATAAATTTGTAGTTCTGTGTGTATAGTTTATTTTATTTTTTGATACGACAGGTTTCGAATATGAGGTTAAAGAAATATTTCTCCGTATGTCTGACTGTTTGTTTGTATCTCAGGATCTAACTCAATATTGGCTTAACTGATTCTTATGAAATTTTGTACATAGCAAGTTTATATCGTTCCTTGATTGATAGGATACTAGAACTGACAATCATATTTTTAGAAACTGTATTTTTTTGGTAATCTACTGATACAAATGAAGAATTATATGTAATACGTTGTTGGGAAATTGATACGCTATACAATTATTGATAATATTTTTAGATTTTGTTTAAATAAAATATATCATCATATTTTTAAGAAATAAAATAACATGCTATAAATAAGTAGGTCCTGCAAAAAAACCGCGTGCGGTAACGCGGGCAGTCGCTAGTCTTTCTTAAAATCTTAATGTCTCACATAGATTTTGCATATTTAGATCAAGAGTTGGCAAAACAAGAACCGTTATTAAAACAGACATTAATTTTGTAAAATAATTAAAACTATATTTATATATATTTGTATGCATTTTTAACTAGCTGATTCCGCACGCTTCGTTATGAATTAAAAATGACAATGAGTTAACCGAATCTAAAAATAAAGATGGTCATATACGAAAAATTCCGCATCAAATGGCCATACCCCTTTGTCAATATGTTCAGTAGTCTTCGACGTGATTCGGCCTCAGAGGAATTTTAAAATAACATTATGTTGATTTCATTCAAGCCTTATCAAAAAAGACACCTACCTTTTTCCACCGAGCTCTAAGGTGACTGGCGTTAGATTTTTGCTGGCAGCTTCATAAATTATCTTGCCGATACTCCTACCTCCAGTATAAAAAATATAATCGAATTTCTGTTTCAGTAATTCTGTTGTTACCTGGGGACCACCTTCTATCAAGATTATTGCTTCCTGGAAAATTAAAAAGTTGTAGTCTCTCCAAATCAATAAGTAGGTATGTGTATACCGGTTGATACTATATGAAGAGAATCAATACTTTATATTAAGAATTTTCTGTAGTTCCACTTGTTGCTCGTAATACAGAGATTTGTGGATAATTCTATCCATTTATCTATCTGAATAAGGAGTTCTTATTCCTTTTTTATACTTACTAGCAATTTTGCGCGACTTCTCTAGCGTTTTTTATTCAGTACTTATTTTCGACTCTTCATTTTATACCTTTATATCATTACATACTATAAAACAAAGTCATCTGCCACGTCTGTCTGTCTGTACGCGATAAACTCCAAAACTACTGAATAGATTTTCATACGGTTTTAACCAGTAGATAAAGCGATTCATGAGGAAGGTTTAGGCATATAATAATAATATAATAAACTGATTTTCATACAAATGTTCAATCCAGTAGTTTGGGTTGTTGCGTTGATATGGCAGTCTATTTATGTTATATAGTAAGGGTATTATTTTATATATAGATATGTTTCGTTTTGAGTATGGAGGTGGACGAATATAACAGTAGAGGAAGATCGAAAAGGGATAGATAGATTGGAATATTGAGAAGCCGTCCGACAGGGGAGAGTAGAAAAGGAAAACAAGTTAGATACGTTTAAACAACTATAACAGTAGGTACTTGATAGAATATGACGATTTGGCTCAAGATACAATCAGGCTTTCTAATGGAACTAGATTTCAAGTGCAGGAGTCCGAACACATCAATAAGTTGATTTGTTACAGATTTTCAACTTAAGGCTTTTAGTTAAATATACGAGCTTTAGAAAATGTTCTAATTCCATGGCTTTATCACAATATGTTTCGTGATTGAAAGCTCTGTTTGGTTGTAGGATTCGAAATTATATCGATAGATATATTATTGGAAATACTTATCAATCACCGATCCACTGGGTTGCTGGCAGCTGTTCTGAAAGTATGTTTGTGTTGAACTATGGGACTACACTTATAAAAAACCCATTTACGCAATATTTGTTGGTGGAATAAGTTATATAATCAAAAACAATATTTGAACGATAAACAAATATATATATATATATATATATATATATATATATATATATACATTTATATATATATATATATATATATATATATATATATATATATATCTTCTCTTCTTCTTCTTCTTCCTAGCGTTTTCCCGGCCTAGTACCAGGGTCCGCTTTCTTAATGAACTTCCTCCACTTTGCCCGATCTTCGGCATCCTTCTGTGTGAGGTTCTTTTCCTTTAAGTCAGCCTTTACCACGTCCAACCAGCGTTTCTTGGGCCTGCCACGAGACCTTGGGCCTTGTACAGTTATGTTGAGGCATCTACTTCCAACGTAGTCAGGAGGCCTGCGACTTATGTGGCCGTACCAGCGGAGTCGATTCTCCTGCAGCTTGTCTGCGATGTCACGGACTCCAAGGCTACCACGGATGTGTTCGTTTCGAATGCGATCTAATCTCGTAACGCCACACATCCATCGTAGCATCTTCATCTCAGTGACGTGTAGCTGCTGGACATGTCTGGCTAGGACCGGCCACGTTTCGCTGCCATACAACAAGACCGGTCGGATGATGCACTTGTACACCAGGCCTTTTAACTTAACGGGTATCCTTTGATCACATAGGACACCGGTGACCTCTCGCCATTTCGCCCAAGCGGCACCTACTCGAGATTGGACATCGTGATCGATTGACCCGGACTCGTGTATCACAGACCCTAGGTACTTGAAGCTGCTGGTCTTCGCGACGCATTCGTTACCTATTTTTAAGGGTTCGGAGTCCGTGCTACTACAAGCCATGTACTCGGTCTGTAGTAGCACGGACTATATATATATATACATTTATATATATATATATATATATATATTTAATACTTTATAGGTTTTTGATCATAATCTCATCTGATTCTCATTCTGATGATCTAAATGACGATGCGGTCTAAGACGGTAAACACGTTAGAACTAGAAAGGACACGCTTTCAAGTGCAGTTACCGGAATACATCAACAAGTGCTTGGCGATAGAATTTCAGTTTGAAGGTGGTAGTTAACCTATGAAGCTATTACTGGTTTCAGCATAAATGGGTCGGCTCTCCCCGGGTAGTACCATCCGACCCACAGAAACACCGACGTGAAGTAACAGTGCTTGCATTGTTCCGTTTCGTTCGGTCAGTGAGAGCGCCGAAGGGCCACGTTCTCTCCTCTTCCCCCTCACTCCAAACACAGGCTGGCAACGCAATTGCGACTTTCCTGGGTTTGCATGATGTTTACAATGTGGTCTCCAGTTGTGTCTCATCTCATGTGTATCATACAAATTTCTAAGGTTACGTTTAAACGTGTCTAAATTAGTTCTTTGTACACTTGCTGTTCTGCAAATGGTCTCAAAAACAATCGTGAAATATGCAGATCATTTTATTGCCCTGCTTGTTTAATTTTATTTATAGTGATTATAGATTCTATTAGTGTCTGAAATTGAGAGTATCCAGTACTACAAATTGTTTTACCGGGTCTAAATATTTTGGTATATTTTCAGCAAGAAATTTGGTGCAAGCGGCGGTCATCTCGCTTGGTTTCAAAATTACTGCATTCCCAGCAGCGATTGCACCTGACGCTGGCATTAAGAGTAACAGAAGCGGGTAGTTCCACGTCCCGATAATGAATGTCACACCGTATGGTTCACTGTAGATCACGATTTCATCCAACAGGTTAGCAATATCTTTTTGCGGCTGAAACACGATTATAATTAAGATTAACATGTAAAGGCTTACCATGACATAATACATACGAATACCACGAACCTTCACTGATATCATGATATTTAATCAAAAACTTTCGATACTGTTAATTCTATATACGAGGTTCTTGTTACAAATAAACAATGAATGAGTTATCTATCTTGAGAACAAACATATCATCTCATCGTTCTGAATATTGTATGCAAACGATATAGGGTTTCCAAAAATGGCATGGCTCGAATCTTGTCGAACCTCCGGAATAATGACGTCAGTCTTCCAGAGATATCCACCCTCCATTTTATAAGGTATTAAGTTCGCAACAGGGCTTCTACTCACTGTTCTGTTTTGGATATTGGAACGAATACGAAAAGGAATAAAAGACAGAAATCTATATTGGTACTGCGACTATGGTATTAAAAGGATTTAAGTGCGACCATAATCTAACTGTACGATAGTGAACATGTTTAATGTTTTTCTTTGTAAGTAAAAATAAATTTCTTTCAACTTAAATGGCATTTGATTTATTTACGGGCAAAATAATACGTTATAAGTCCTGTTTCAAAAGAAAAGAGGGAGGTTTTTCGTAAGAGTAGCGCGCGGGATCCCATCAACTGTCTCGTTAAATTAATATTCATGATAGAACTCGCTTTTAATTGTATATAAGAATTCTTGCTCCGCTTAAGTAACCTCAATATAAGTATTTAGAATGTATTGTTTAAGCAAAAGTGGATTTTGACACGGCGGGCACTGGCCGAACTGGTACCGCCGGATCGGGTACGATTAATGCTATATGCCTATGTGAAAATCAGGTGAACAGAAGAAAATTTTATAGAAAAACGAGAAAGGCTATGTGTATTAAAACGTTTTCACACTTTTATACAGATATTCCTTGAAGGCGGATAACTACCAAGAAACCAGTGGTTCGGGCTTATTTGATACTAGAATCTAGCAGGAATCTGGCAGAACCCCATACTTAACATATCATCTAAACATGAAAAGCTACTTAGATTGTCTGATCCAGAGAAGAATATTACGAACATAAAGGAAATACTTGAATAATATATAAGAATTCACTAATATAAATTAGCATCTCAGCGAAACGTGAACCGGGATGAATTAACAGTGACACGAGATACGTCGAAATTGAATAGATTATCGACTTTATTTACCTACAAATTTTATCACTTCACCTTTAATACTCACCCATTCAGGCTTGCACCAGTCATCCAAATAATAAAGTATGCTCTTTAAGTCGTTGATAAAGAGATCCAATTCTGGAAGACTAGCTTCCACTTTACATCTATTCAGATCTTTGTGAATTGCTTCGAACATTGCGTTCTTGTTTTCCTCGTACATACGGAGGAGGTTCTTCAGTTGTCGTCGACGCCATTCAACTGGTCGGGTGACCCCTCGATTATAAGCGTCTTTAACTTTTGTGATTACCTACGAAGTCCAGAGCAAATAACTTAATTAAAAGGTAAAAAACAAAAACTCACTTAAAAACAACTACGAATCTATTTTCCTTGTTTTACTTAACTTCTTCAACTATGTCTTTACATTTGCTAAGACTATATGTGAAAATATCTAGATGTGAGGTTTTGTATTTAGCATTATAACACGATAACATTCTATTCATGGAAAATAAAGACCCAAAATTCTTCGGCAAGAATTCGTATCAATAATGTTAAAACGTGCAGGTCTAGGCAGCTTCACAGGAACGGTTATATCAACTCTACCAAGTAGTTCAGGTGTATCCAAGATTCCATTCATTAATTTGTACAGAAAAGTGAGATCAAGTAATCCACTGCGATCTTCTAAGATGTATTGATTAAGAAAATATATATGGAAAGACAGACATCACAAGTAATAATAAAAATCTGAAATTTACCTCGATTATATTAACAGGTTTTGGTCTTGTTATATTATCTGAAACAAATATTAACATACAAAACAAAGTGGACATAATTATTTAACTATTCAATTGTTGAGTTATTTATTTATTAGTATTTTTCACAGTTCTACAAAATAGACCATACGCATCGTTCCCGGCTTTTAATTAGGTACGACGGGGAGAAGACTAAAATGGGTGACTATGTTCGGTTTCGTGTAGCGTTATCTCTTTCTATCGTAGCCATGGCGCTGTGCGATAGAGAGAGCGCTTTACAACACCGAAGCAAACCGATCTTTAGATCTTAGCTGGACGTCTCTCTCTTCTCCTCAACCTGGAAAATCAACTGTCGAGTACTGTGAATGTTCGGTACTTTGGCACAGGGTTTTACTTTTACGTGCGTAGCTCTCGATAAAATATCTCAGCTTCTCTTAAAAGCTCAGAATTCGACGTCAAAATTTTCATATTTTCGCTTTCTCTTTGTTTATAGGCCAGATCTTTGACAGCGACAACTTTGCCCCACATAGCTAGTCGTACTCTTTCCCCCATCCCTTGGATACTTGTCACTGACACTTCAATGAACGGACGATTGGCGACTGATCGTTACTATTATATAAATTGTGTGCCAAAATTATCAAAAATCCTAGTGTTTCCAAACTGGTGTATGTTATTGTGTATCGCACACAAAGGGGCGGACTCCTACGTGACGTGAACGCAGCACTATGGTGAGTCCATTCTTTGTCCTTTCCTCACCGAGTCGTCATGTCAAAATTCAGCACTGGGAAAACATAGGCTTAATAGGTTGTCCTTTATCGAAATAAAAACATTAGAATCCAGCGTAAACAGTCTTATTAAGTTATTATACGTAGTTTTCAATTTCTTTGATGTATTATTACTGGTTAATTAATAGGAATATTGTCGTATTGCCCTTGATACTATATTAGTTTTGCTGCTCTGTCATTACGCTAGATGATTTGCAATATAATTAATGATATACCTACGCATGTCTAATATATAGTACAGTATAATGTACAGATTTTAAACGTCAAACGTCGTGCATTCATGTACTCGTAGACGCTCAACGTCATTTATATGCATACATATCATAACGGTGAATTTTTCACTTCATACGGTGACATGTTATTTGATTTATACAATTGGATATTTTGGTTTTTGTATATGATTGCATCACTACATATTATAAAACAAAGTTCTTTGCCCGTCTGTCTGTATGTTAGCGATAAACTCAAACACTACTGATACGGATTTTCATGCGACTTTCACATATAGATAAAGCGATTCACGAGGAAGGCTTAGTTATATAATTTGTCAAGGTTTTTGTATTATCAGGGCAGGATAACGTCTTCCGGGCCCGCTAGTAAAGTATAAAGGCCGCTACGACGCTAATAGCTTTTTATATTAATTAACTATGTTATTTTATAATGTACAGTGTGTCTTGTTTTATGAACATTTCTCGTCAACATATGTATTTAAGAGATTGATCGTACAAAATTTTATTAAAATTCATCCTGCCAATTAACAGAGTTTAAGGTATAAACATACAAACAAACTTCGATCAACAATAACTAGATAAAGGGTCACGTACAAAATCGAAGCTAACTGCTGTCCGCGTAAATATATACTTACTAGCGGGCCCGGCAGACGTTGTCCCGCACTGATTATAAAAAAAATCCTTGACAAATTATATACCAAAACGTTCCTCATGAGTCACTTTATCCACTGGTGAAAACCGCTTGAAAATCCGTTGAGTAGTTTTTGAGTTTATCGCGAACAAACAGACAGACAGACGCGGTAGGGGACTTTGTTTTATACTATGTAATAATGATGTAGCTATTTGCTTACTAAGAAAGGGAAAAAAAAAAATTTTAAGCAGTTTTAAGTTCAACCTAATTACGACCATGACACCTAGTAATAAAATCACAAATGTTCAAAATATTATCTAATACTTATGATAAAACGAGCAAAGCAATAAATTACTCCCGTCACTTACAAATGAAAAGACAACATAAATAACATTTAGTGTGGATTCAACCTTAACACGCAATGAATAAAGTACATTTTTCCGTTATTGTGCGTGGTTGGTGAGCCTTGGCCAAACATTTGTACTACAGGTTAAAATCGGTAATTTTGTTCAAAATTTGATATTATTTGTTAGTTTAAAGCTTAAAATATAACTTATTCAACATGTATTTAGCTAAAGTAAGATACTCCGGCTGTTAAATTACTTTTTCGGGTATTATTTTTGCATCTTTTGAATACACTGCGGCATTGTGAAAAGATCACATTTCAAGTGAGCTGTTTGTTATTTACCGAGAGGTACTTTTATATCTAGTTATTGTTGTTATTGTTATGTATGTTGTTATTGTATGTAGTTATTGTTGATCGAAGCAAACAAAGAAATATCAAAATACGATACCATCATTAAGATAGTATGGGACATAGAAATGTTTAACATTGCTAAGATAGTATGGGACATAGAAATGTTTAACATTGCTAAAATAATAATAAGTAATAGCTCTTAATGAATATCACTAGCAACCGTAGATAAACGAAATAATATGACGATTTATTATCTACATAGGTAGTTAGAAAACGTCACTTTAAAAATACTAAATGAATTTTAATGTAGCTTGCAGAATTATATAAGTCTTGGAGGTAGACCATATATTATTACGCTTTATGTAACGAATACTGTACGCATCTGGGTGCTGGGCGACGAGAAAGACGGATGAGAGAAAACTACATGTGGCAGAGATGCGAATGTTAAGGTGGATGTGTGTTGTAACTAGGATGGGTAAGATTAGGAATAAATATATCAGAGGAGATTTGAAAATAGCAGCAGTGAACGAGAAGTTAAGGAGTAACATGCATGGTATGGGCATGTCGTGAGGGGAGATGAACACCATGTAACTAGAAAAGCTTTGAGTATGACGGTCGATGGATATAAGAGTAGAGGAAGACCGAAAAAGGTATGGATGGATTATGTGAAAGATGATATGTGTGTAAAACGTGAGAATACTGAGATGACATCTATCTATCTATATATCTGATGTAATTTTCTCTCATACTTAAGTCGCAGCCCCATTAAAATTACAATAACTTTTGATAGAGTGGACTGATTTCAATGAAACAAAGACTAAGTTACTCCTGTGGATATGCTTTATTGTGAACCCAATACTTTAGCAGTAAAGCGTGTTCATACAAACTGACAAATAGACAGACAGGCATTTCTAAAAATGATTTAAATGTATTCTATTACTTATTCCTAGAGACCTGCAGCAATTTTTTTCACAAGAATCGAAAAAGTACAGGCACGTTAGATTTACATTCTTAATATATCTATAGAAGGTGTATATATATAGATTAGCTGTTATGAGCTTATGTTACTAGTGTTAATTGCAGAAGAAGCAGGAAGTAAAATTATATAAAAGCAACCGTAATGTAATATAAAAAAGCGATAGTCCTGTGAAGCTGTAAAGGCCTTGTTAGGCCAATAGCATAGTCAAATCGAAAAAAAAAATTAATAAGAGTTATAATAAAGCAGTCGTCGCAATCAGTCATATTGTAAGTCTTACGTCGCGCCGATACGATATAACTTATTGTGTCCAGTTAATTAAAACTGTGCCTGAGTGAACTTATACTTTTTTTTAAAAGAATCAGTAGAGCGCCTTCCTAATATAACGAAGAAAATGAGACCAAATTTTCCTTTATAGTACGTAATTAAATAAAATGGTAACTTAATGATTGAACTACGATTTGGCAATATTGTTGACGATCACCCTGGTGTGTTATAACTCACTTACTCCCTTTTTATATGGCGATCTCTAACCCAAGCTTTAACCGTATATTTTCTTATATACACCCTGTCGTGTAATTACAAACTCAGTAAAATAAAATTATCCGAATAGGTACACCTGTTCTAAAGCAAAGCGTTTTTTTGTATACATTCGGTCATTGTAATGTAATTCTAATTAATATAGATTATTATAAGTGTCCGTAAACCTTATTTACATCAAACCTTTTAAAATTAAAAATACAAGCTTATACAATTTATTTATTTACTAGCTTCTGCTCGCGACTTCGTCCGCGTGGAATAATGACTGTTCGCGACAACTAATTAAATGTATTTGTAGAAAAGTTAAGAACCCAGAGGAGCCAAGCAATCATTTTTATTTTAGTATAGATATTACGTTAATATTACGTTATATCAATATTGTCACGCCAATCGTGTAGTAGAAATTTGTAAGCAAGACCTGAGAAAGTCACTGTATCCCAAAGCTTATTATGATAATATAGTTAAAAGTAGTGAGAAATTGAAGCGATATGTTACAAAAATGTGAAATATATAAAAACAAAGTTAATATTTGAAAAGTATAGTGACTTGTAAGTGCACTTGTAAAAAAAAAAGAGCGAAGGATGACTCATTGCAATACCACCCCGCCTGTATAGTTATTAACGCACTCTGACGCCGCGCATGTAACTAAGCGCTCTGATTGCGGACCCCCACAGACGTGCGTAAGCGGTCATTGTTCCTAAAACGTGCGCCGGAGTGGCCTTAAAACCCGGCGCGGGCGGTAAAGGGCTGTTTTGAACAGTCTGCATACGCGAGCACATCCTTCGCTCTCTACTAGAACAAGCTTTTATTCAAAAACCCCAACGTTCTTCAAGTCAACTTCGGAATCAGCAAAAATCGCTATATTTAGCATTCAGGCCACAATGACTTTGGGCTAACTAATACGCAGCGGAAGCTCTCAAAAGGAAAAAAAAAACGATTTTGAAACATTCTTTATTGGTGCTCCGATACTATTGGTCTTAGCATACCGATATATAACCTATAGCCTTCCTTGATAAATCAGCTATCTAACACTTAAATAATTTTTCAAATCGGAGCGGAACCTTACGTATTTCCATACAAACTTTCATCCCCTACTTCCTATTGTCATTTTACACCCTTGAGAATAAATTTTTTACAAACTTTGAACGTTTTATTTATTTATATCGAAGCAACAGCCTAAAAGATAAGTTCCAAGCTTTTAGCTCTAAAAATGATGATACTTCCATACAACTTCTCATCCCCCTTTCAACCCCTCACAACGCTTTTTTCTCATTAAAAATTAACCCATGACCTTTCTCAGGTTCTAGACCAGGGGTTCCTAAACTTTAAAGATAACGGAACACTAACAGATATATACCTTTTATTTTATGGAACCCCATATCAAAGGATTACAAATGAACACAGCAACTTATAAAAGAACATTTTTTTCCATACTAGTTGTTTTCGCAAAGAGGTCAATTGGGAATTGACAATATAAATAACAACAATTTGATACGATTCGATTGAAGAAAGAAGATTGAAGATTGAATCGTATCACAATATATCACAATGAAATAATTTAAAAACGTTTACTGTACACTAATGTACTTAGTTATTGGATAATAATGAGCGTAATTCTTTTATATGGTATAATTATTAAAATGATTAAATAACATTTTTTTTATTTTCATGTACCTAGACATATTTAAAAATGAAAAATAAATAATAGTTTAAAAAAACTAAAAAAACACGCTTTCATAAAAAATCCAACTAAAAAACTAAAGAACAGTGACGCTTCGCATGTTAATATCAGCACCTCCAGATATCAGTATTTTTATAATTTTTTTGTCACTTTTTACAAAAATATACATTTATTTCTAATTTACACTATTCTTAATCCAAATTTATTACATTTTATTTTCTGTTTTTTAGTTGGATTTGTTATGAAAGCGTGTTTTTTTAGTTTTTTAAACTATTATTTATTTTTCATTTTTTAGTTAAATTTTTTAGTTAAATACTCATCGACCTTTGACAGGTGTGCAAAGTTTGAATTAAATCTGATCGTTCAAAGTAGGACAAAATCGAGCTCAAAAGTGTTGGTTACATACATACAGGTGAAGCTAATAAAAGCGTGATAAATAGAGGACAATTGATTCGAAACGATGATTGCTTAGAGCCTGTCCAGATGAGGTGTTTTACGCGCGAGTCGACTCGCGCGTAGACACTCGCGCGTGCCCGAGATACTAGAGCTACATATATCCCGTCCAGATGGTGCGGCGCGTTTCCTAACTCGCGCGTAAAACGCGTGCAATGAGCGAGAATCTCGACTCGCGCGTTGCACGCGCGAGCGTCGCGAGAGTGGAGATACTCAGGCCCCATTGCTGCGTCCAGTACTACGCGCGAGTCATTGGCGAGTCGACATAGTTGTCAGTCGTCTATCCGTACGACGTATCCCAGCGTATGCGAAGTTTCCTAGGGTAGAAACGCGCGTAAAACGCGGTATCTGGACGCTATATATATTGAAGCGCGCGAGTCGACTCGCGCGTAAAACGCCTCATCTGGACAGGCTCTTAGTTGATAGCGTGTTCGGACACTACGTCAATGGATAAATAGGTTCTAATTTTTAACCGACTTCGAAAAAAGAGGCGGTTACTACGTTCGGTTTTATGTTTTTTTTTTAATGTATGTCAATCGATATCTCCGTCAATTATGAACCGATTTTACAATAATTCAGTTGTTTTTCGCTTTTTAGTGTCTTATTAGTTTTTCACATCGAAGGCGGTTTAATTTTTTTAGTAAAATTTTTATTTACAATTGTGTAAGAGCTTTTGATGAAAATATCTTGAAGAGACCATGGTATGGTGGTAGAGCTTCTTTTCAATCCGTCTGGCTACATATCACCCTTAAGTTGACCATCTGTCGTCAAGCACTTGTTCATGTGTTTCGGCAGCTTCACCTGAGTCAGTCCCCTCTAGGCTTAGCGTGTTTACCATCTTATACCATATCATAATTTGACATCAGGTCAATTACTAAAACTTATAAAACGTAAATGCATGTACCAAACTAAGACTGTATTTAAAAAAAATGATTGTTATTATTATTACTTTTTTCTTTTTAAAACAAAAGTTTTTTTCTCATAACATACGGCAAAAGTTAAACCTCCAAGGTGTTATTACAAAAAAGTTAAATACTTGGTTTAAAAATGTTTCGAATTAAATGCACCGCGCTCGCCCGAGGCAAGTTCGCGTTATCTTTTTTCGCAAGGCTAACCTAACGTACCAAAGCGAGACAAAAGAACAAGATGGCTAACATTCAGCAACCGCGGTGCATTTAATTCGAAACCTTTTTAAAACAAGTATTCAATACGTATTTAACTTTTCTGTAATAACACCGGCAGAGGTTATCGTAGCTAAGAAATGGGAATTTGAGTTTATTTACTTGCTTAATTCATTAAATACTCGATCGACCATCATGAAACTTTCCATACACGTTGTCAGGCATACATAAAAGGATATAGGGTACCTTTCATCCAGAAAAAAAAACGTATTATTTACACAAACTAGCTTCTGCCCGCGACTACGTCCCCGTGGAATTATTACTTTAGGATAACTAATACGTAGCGGAAGCTTTCAAAAGGGAAAAAAATCCGATTTTGAAACATTCTTCATTGGTGCTCCGCTTCTATTAGTCCTAGCGTGGTGATATATAGCTTTCCTCGATAAATGAGCTCTCTAACACAGTAAACAGTCTTAAACAGTACTTCCTGAGATTAGCGCGTTCAACCTCTCAAACTTTACCTCTTTATAATATTAGTATAGATTACAAACTTTCTTTGAATCGTTATAAAGGTTTGTTTGTTTGGTTGAATGCGCAAATCACGGAAAATACTGGTCCGATTTGAAAAATTCTTTCAGTGTTAGATAGCTCATTTATCGAGGAAGGCTATGTGGGCTAAATATCATACGCTAAGACCAATAGGAGCGGAACACCAATGAAGAAAATTTCAAAATCATTTTATTCCTTTTGAGATCTTTCGCTTTGTATTAGCGTTAGCTCGAAGTAACTATTCAACACGGACGAAGTCGTGGGCAGAATCTAGTAGTAGATAAAATAAAATAAATACCATTTCCGTCCATAACGCTTGGAGTATCTGTTGAAGCTTCATCGATTTGAATTTTGACCATACTCTCATTATCAGGATTTTCTGTGATCTTATCAATAAGACTGTCTACATCGGATTCTATGTCGACGACAACCATTGCGCTGTCGGTTTCTTCGTTCACGTACGTTTGGACCGACGATGTCATTTCAACTAAAACTACCTAACGCAACGTTGTTCAGCGTTTAATAGAGTGTGAATTTTGTCTTTCCCTACTATATATGCTATTATCATCATTAATTCATCTACCTATAAAATAATCGAACTAGACTTAAGTGAACGCTGCCAAGAAGTATGTTTAAAGTGAACAGATTTCATTATTAATTCACTTTATCGACTTCTATGCTGTTTGAAGAAATTATGTAGTCTTTAACAATAATTATAAGTTATGGGAAATTCAGAATGGAAATTAAAAAGTAATGAAGATTTTAATCCATAAATTATGTGACAATATGTTTTAAAAATGTTATTATATAAATATAATATGCCCATTTTTCAATATAATTAAGTTTCTCCGACCATACAAAAATCGCTTGTCTGTTACGCAAGAATTTGTATTTAATGGAACTCTTAAGATGATACGTTTATGATATTAATATTTTATTAGAAAGACTACTTCTATCTACAAGATTACTATTAATTATAATGTTGAATAGTAAACGATAACTTAAGATAAGTTTAAAAATAATTATTATTTATGGGAATTCAGAATAGTAATATATCTATTAGAAGTTTCATATAGGTTTAGAAGGAAATGAGAAAGCCGATGTGTTAGCAAAGGGTTCAGAGATAAGTACTGGCGCCATCTATTACACGATGGTTGAACGAATTCAAACAATTACGTATGTGCACAAATCTCACAATAGTACGACTAATATAGAGTCATTTTTTTATACTTTATGTGTTTTAGTGTTTGATCATAATGTAATGTTAAATGACGACACACACAAAGAGACAAATTTTCATCATGAGGGTTGTAGCTGGCCAGGCGGGCTTAAAAAAATAACCCTACCATTATGCTATGTTAAGGCATGATTTGTTGTCCAAAGGAATGTATATTTTACATGGTACATCTAATAACGTCATTGGCCATTTTTATTCATAACTTTTGTTGTTTACATAAAATTATTTCTTCTAGAAAATACTTTATTATGAAAAGTTAAAAGTTTTTTTAAAGTAAATCTTCTTTAGGTGCGACTAGAAGGTAACTGGACGACAATGCAACGGAAGTCCGTTACGGCAATATGGCGTCAGGTTTTTGTACCATCTGGTTAGATAATAATTAAACATAACCAAAACTTCTATTAAATCATAATTAATTTAATTCGTTACTTATCATCGCAATCTGTTCGTACTTTTCTATATTATAATTACTTTATAACAAAGAGTTGCTAATAATATTTCCTGTGTTATTTAAGATCCGAATTTGCTGATAGACGGCACTACAGATAATGAATTGATGATATGACAGATGATGCATTGAAACCAGATGGCAGCACAGCCACGCGCTCTTATAATTATACATAATTAATTCTATTGTATGATTTTTATTATTATTATTTTTTTACATTTTTGATTGATTTATTTATAAAGTATTTATTGACAAAATCAAAAATATTTAAAAAGTTTTACTTCATCGTGTGTGACGGCTACGCACACTCATTTTTCATTTTATATTACTTCTGGCGTTAATATTTTATAGTCTGCTTATATATTTTAGATGACTTGCAGAACATCTGCACGTCATTCATAACATCCAAGTATGATAATGTTTAATGTAAATTAATTACTAGAAATAAGAAACTTGATACTTTTTACAGAGATTTAAATAGTTGCGCCATCTATGATATTACGTTCGAATTATAAGTTTTTACGTGATTTCCCTAGATGGCTGTAAAAACAAATTTCCAACTGGAGTATTTATTATTTTAAAATGTTTGTGGAGTGTTTCTACGTAGATTTAGAAATACAAGAATAATAATAGTAAATAAAATAATTAAGACCGGCATTATTCAAAAGAAAAACCAGGCTAAGTTGTTTCAATATTATTTGAGAACGTTATCGTTAAAACATAAATATCCAAATAATCTTTGTATGAATTGTATTAAATATTAGCACTATGCTTATAATTATAATGTTTAGTGAGTTTGAATTTTTGTATTACAGTGTAACATTAAAACTAAACCGTATCTCCGTCCGCAAGGAAGTTTGTAGTAGTGCTTTATTGCACTACTAGCTGCTGCTACCTTTGGATTCCTTTACGATGTCTATTTTATTACAAAATATTTTATCAAATATGGAATAAATATTAAAAAAATTAAATTCTAAAGCTTAGATTCTAAATCTTTTGTAGTGCTTATAAAAATAGCACTTTCTTAAAAGGACTGATTGAAATCCATACCAGTACTTTTTGTGTGGTGCGCGCACAACGCCATACCTCATTTTACTTATGTTTAAAGAATTTTGTGATCGCTGAAGAAAAATGTAGGCAGCGCTTTTTTTGTGGGGTCAGACGTTGGCACGCAGTCCTTTAGAGGGAATTTCGAATATCGAAAAATTGTCATAAGAATTTGAAAAAAAAAAACAATCTGGGTAACCTTTACAAAAACATTTGGATTATTTTAATAGGTCAAAGTTATCCAAATACAAAATTTAATCCATCTTTCTGAACAGTTACCGCGTCGCACGGTTGTTTGTCACTGTAGTAGCGGTCGGACGTAAAGCACAAACAATATGGAAGTCGTAATTTTACAAAAAAATAAATTTTATTTGATTTCTCTAATGAAAAGCAATAGAAATAAATAAATGCACTTTTAAATTGGGCTTATAGTTATGAGTAAATTGAATAAAACTGTTTTCAATGTATGAAATGAATATCTATGAATATTTCTTGATTTTCGTACTAAAAATTCTACAACAGTATATTAACATTATATGCCAAGTACCCAAAATAACAAGGTGTTCATTTTTGCACTTTTTGAGATACAAAAATTATGGACTTAAATTAGCGTGCCTCAAAAAAGACGTGACTGAAAAAGGCTTGAATGTAGTTATCTCAAAATACATTTTTTATTGTCATTTGCTCTATAATAAAATACATTGGATAATGTTGTGCATTGTGATCCATTATCGACCAACGAAATTTGCATTATTGCAGTAAATAGGTGTCCCAACTTAGGGATAGCAATAGACGAAACTTTTGGGAGAACACTTAAGGATGCAAGTACATCGGAAATTTGTATAGAAATCTAAAAATATTAGAAATATAAAAGATTAAAAATAGAAATTATTGTAAAAGCTCACTCGATTTATTTACAGAATATTTGAGATGCACTTACAATTTTATCCGAGCGATATTCATTTAGTGCTTGCAATGCGAAATCGTCTGACTCTGAGAGACCACTTTTCTATTCTAACACGTACTAACTTAGTACGTGGGGGCGATAAAGTCAAGTAATAATTCATTCCTAACGTTCAAATCTAAGAAAATCTTGCGTCTATTAGAAGAAGCGAAAGCTTGTTTAAGACGTGATGTAGGAAAATATATTAGGACTATCACGGAAAATAGTTACAGAGATTACAATTATATAAATTATATTACTATGTGTGAATATAAGCTGTAATTGTACAAGGAATTTAACATGTTAGCTGTAATAGAGGTAACGTATATTATTCATCTGATTCTACAAAAAAATAGACTTTCTTTTGTTAAGAAACTAGATATCTCTGAGTGACATACGCTATATTTTATTGTTATTAAGCCTATAGTGTAATAAGTGAAATAGAGGCGAATCTGGGCGTCAAATAACTTAAAATATAACAAAACCTGTGAACATATTTTATTTATTAAAAATATAGATTTTTAAAAGTATACTTTAGTACATATTATAATTCATCTTTTATACTTTTATCCTCTTTAACAACACCGTCTACGGCCATTTGAGAATATTTTTCTAAGAAATTATCCCAAAACTTGGCTCGTTCCCCCAGCGGTTCTGTTCCCATGCGAAGTTTTTTCGTTATGTGCAAATAACTTAGCTCCTCACTTCTCTTATTAATTGGCTTCCAAATGAAGTCTTTTAAAATATTGTCATCTTCATTTGGCGTTGGATTTCTGGAAATTAATTAAAAAAAAAACTTTAAAATAAGTACTGTTTTGAAAAATATACTGGTGTTGAAATTTAAATAAAAGTAAAGCTTGATATTACGATATATAGTAACATGTACTTTCAATTTTATATAGTGATAAAATATGTCAATTAGTTCCAAATATTTTATTAATTTATTTGTGGACTTAGACTCTATAGATAAGTAATTGTAAAAATTATTATTATTTATAGTTCAATATTATTGAAGACAATTAATTATAATTTATACATGCACAAAGTAACGATCCGTGGTAAGTTTTACGAATGCAGCGAGATTCTATTATGGATATCCTTGCTTATAAACAAAGAAGGTAATCCACGTACTAGTCATATGCTCATAATGAAAGTGCCAAAAGCAATTTTTTTTCTGATGGATCTCGAGCACCTGGAGCAGTCCTCCAGTCGTCCTAAGGTAGAGCCAGCTCTGTATACACAGATAAAGAAAAATCATGCAAACAAGCAATTTCCAGGAACTTTTCTAACATACAGCGGCTTATTCTGTTAACTTTATATATCTTTCAATAAATTAACAATTACATTTCAAACTTATACGTACCGTGTTTTGGCAAAGTTTGTCCAAAGACGTACCATTTTCTTTAAAACTTTTAATTCCGGCTGTTCACTGGGTAGCTTGAGCAACACCTCATAGTCTTTCTTGATGCGAGTGCAAAGGTGTAAATAACATAACTCGTCTCCTATTGTAGCTCCAAAGTGTTCTAAACTGAAAAACATTTGTCTTGTCATGTATTGACTGTTTTCGTTTAATTGCCCACGGAAGTCGAACATGTAGTAATAGAGAGGTGATTCCAATTCAGCAGCCAGTTTCGTAGCCGCTTTGTGCAGTGCGTAAGTTTGTAGTATGTCACCTGCGTATACTGTATACTCTAGTAGATTTCCATAATGCACGGATTTGTCTTCGAAGTAAAACTCTAGAATTTCTTGAGAAGCCCTCTTGTAGATAGGATCTTCTGTATTGAATCTAAATCCTGCCCTGATTGGGAATTGTAAAATGTTCTCCTGAACACTGTGCGTCAACAGTTTCGGTTGGAAAAGAAAGTGAGATGCTAAGTCTAGTCCTTCGCGGGAATTGAAACCTATTAAAATAGGTACATCATTTACAATATTTCCTTCTTCGGGTAATGTAGAAATAACTGGGTCGGAGCTACCGACTTCAATGATGGGAACGAAAGGAAAAGTACTCATCTGTATCAGTTTTACGTCGTCATCAATCACCTCGGCTTCTTTAGTAAGTAATTGTTCTGCATCAGCATCTTTAAATCCTTGCCATAATTCTTCACTATTATTAGCATCTATATTTAGTAGTTTAGCCAGTTCAAAAGCTTTCCGTTTAGGGTTTTTATAAAAGTAGGTGGGTTCTAACGAAGTACCGCTCATTATTATACTGGCACTGAAGAGACCCTTAGCTTTGTCTGAGTATAGTAATATATCCACGATACCTGCGCCACCTCTGTTTCCCATTAAAGTAACACGATCAGTGTCACCACCGAAATGTTTGATATTATTCTTAATCCATTGTAGTCCCAGGATAAAGTCTCTCAGACCGTTGTTACCGGGAATAATATCATCTTCAGTTGTCAAATATCCAAAAATACCAAGTCTATTACTAATAGTGACAACAATCACACCTTCCTCAATGAAAAAATCAGGTGAATAGGTTTCACTATAATTGAAACCTGTTCTGAAATTATCATTGAAGTCAAATACTACGACAGGTGAGGATCCGTGTATATCTGGTGTGTAGATATTGATATATAAACAATCTTCAGATCCAGATATACCGTATGGCTCGCCGTTGCGCCTTCTTGCGCTAAATTGTAAACATGTCGGCTTCTCTTTATAAGCTTCATAGTTACCGTCCCAACCTTCATGTATTGACGGTGGCTGTAAAATAAGTATTGTTTGAATAAAATTTGAGTTTCAAATAATACAATTCTATGATAGGTGTGAGAATAGTGTACGAACAAAGTGCATGGGATGAAATAATGTTTGAAATAAAATTTTGGCTAATTTATGTTATCATAATATTCTAACTAACATTATGAATGCGAAGGTGAGTTTGTTTGTTACACTTTTATAATTTAACTACTTAAATGAATATTAAGAAATTTTGTATACACGTTGTCAGGAGTCCAGAGAAGGACATAGGGTACCATTGATACAGAAAATTGTAGCATAAACGTATTACTTATTGACAATATGGGCATATTATATCATAATAATAACATCTTTAAGTTATTGTTTCATTAGTTCCTTATACTGTGTAAGTGAGCACTGAGGTAGTTATACCCTATGAGGTAGTTATAACCCACCATGGGTTAAGGTTCCAAATATGTTGCTGATGATAAACCTCATTTGACACACTGTTAGTATTTATATATCTAATGTATACGTTACATTATATATATTAAGTGGCGTGCTGTCGTACTTACAATTGTTTTAAAGAGCATTTCTATAATTGTACATGGTCTCACAATTTTTTATTTCTTTAAACGCTTATGGAGCTGTGGGTACAGCTAGTATAATAATATTATTGATGTGAAACATCGGGTCAGACCAATTGTAATATGATATTGATTGAATGATTTGAATGTTTGTTTTTAATGAATGTTTATCGAATAAACAGTTATATTTTTCCTGAAAAGTTCTTAATATTTTATTATTGTTTATACCAAATTTATTTCCTTGCGTCAATTATCCTTTTGTGCATATTATTACTGCTACATAATAATTTCGATGCTTCACATCTGTCAGGCGTCGTGTGACGGCTCACATATTTTAAAATTAAATTTGTATACAATGTTAATTCAATTGAAACAGTAAGTTTAGTTCAATAAAATAGAAAAAAAAAATGCATGTAACATCTTATTCTTAATAGGAATTCCTTCAAAAATGCTATATATAAATAATTGAACCATGTGTTTACTAATGCTTTACTAAATATGATCTATTCTTACCTTAAACCGATATTCACCTATTGCTGGTTTTGCATACGGAATTCCCTTAAATGTAAAATAATTTTGTTCCCTTAGGAAAGTTTTCTCAATCTTTCCCAACAAGACGCCCTGTTCTAAATCCACTTGAACGGTTGTATCACAAACTGATAATTGTATATAGAAAAATAACGCGCTATAAAATAAAAACCAATTTTTAATTCTCGACATTGTTAGCGATAATTTTAATGTACCGTATAAAATATTAAGGCATCGTGTACGACACAAAACTAAATACAAATAGAGATAAGTAAAGGTGGACGTGTACTTTATTTATCTTGACTTCGATAATAAATTATAGGGAATTGAATTATCGAAGAATGTTATTTGTAATATATGGATTTATAGCAAGCGTTAATTATGGTTTTACCTAAATAGATAATTATTAGATATGTTAATATATTTATATGCGAAAAAGACCGAATACGATTTATACTTAATCAATTTACAATATTAAATGTGTATAGTAAATGTGTAACTTTTTAGGTACACTCGGACAAATAAAAACGTTTTTTCTTGAAGTAAGATGTGTTAACAGCAAATCTATTCCAGGCGGAAGTGCATAGTAACGTACACTACAATATTTAATGATGGATTTCCGTAAAGTAACGCCTTCTTCAATTAAATATATTAAATGTATGATAGCGTATAAGTTTATAATTCATTTATATGAAGAGATTAATTTTTACGGTTTAGTTGATAGCGTGTTCGAATACAGCGTCGAGAGACACAGGTTCGAATCTTTGCAACTGAGTTGAAGCTTTCGGTGAAGGAGAAAATTGTAATGAAAGTTAAAATGATGGTAGTGCATTTTATAAGTATGCCTAGTTAGTTGCCATCCTCAAGTTGAAATCTGTAGGTATAAACTTGTTGGTGTGTCCCGGAAGTTGCACTTTATCTACATATAAATATGCGAATATACAACCGATTAGTCAATCCGAACTGAAATAGTTTAGAAATTTTTCGATACAAAATACACATAAGAGTTATTGAGATATGTATGCTTGGTACACATATATGTTTCAATAACTCATATATGTATGAATATGTAGCTTAGCTTAGTTCAGATAGGTAGCGAATTGCATGCACCAGGCAACAGCCAAGCCGAGGTGTGCCGTGCACCCTTGAGCTAGTTGCCCAAATAAAATCGGCTGGGTGCCTTAAGCGCTCGCCTTAGTAGTTCGGTGAAGCTGTTAAGACCTTGACAGGTCAATAGCAAAAAAAAACGATTAGTCAATCGATTTCTTTTATATAGTTGCTGTTAATGTGCATTACTTTTATCAATAAAACATGATTGAAAACTTTTTTCCATGTCATCGAAGATTCCAAATCTTTATTTAGATGATTTAAATGATAGAAGTCTGCCGTTGTGGGCGTGTTACGTACTGGATAGACTTCTTTATTTTTTTTAGATAAGGACCAAACGTCTAAAAAGTGAATCTTAGACGTTTGGTCCTTATCTAAAAAAAATATCACGACAGCTTCATTTAATATAAGATTTAAGGAAACATCAAAATTCAAAAATTCAAAAACACTTTATTCAATTTAGGCCCTAAGAAGGCACTTATGAACGTCAAAACTACCACCGGTTCGGAAAACAACCCAGTCATCGAGAAGAACCGGCACGAAACTCGATCTGGTTTATCTTTTTAACAAATATATATATATTATTTAGAATAATAATATATTCTATATAATAGTAAATTTCACAAACATTTTTAATGCATGCACAGAGATGAGTGAATTCCAGACATCACCATCGTTCACATATTGATCCACTCTATAACAGCCATTTGACACCAAAACCCGCTTGACATGGCGCTTAAATTCACAATCCAGCAAATCGGTAATATCCTTTGGGACTTTGTTGTAAAATCTAACACTATTTCCCAAAAAACTGTTACTGGTTTTACTAAGTCTAAAACGTGGGACAACCAGTTTGTCACAGTTTCTAGTATTTAGATTGTGCCGGTATTTTACGAAACCTAGCTTTTCTATTCTATCTAAATCTATTTTTATAAGGACTGCGTGTATTCGGGATGTGTGTTCTCTTGCCATGGAAAAGTGGGGCAATCGGTGTTTCCCCTGTTCATAAAATATTCTGGTAAAAAATTGAACGGTTTCAAATAAATTAAAATATTTGTAGAACTTCAATAATATAGATAAGTAACGTAAAAAATTCTGAATTTTGGTCGAATTTCGATTACTATACGACCTCTAGCATAAATATCATTACATAGTATAAAACAAAGTCCCCTACCGCGTCTGTCTGTCTGTCTGTTCGCGATAAACTCAAAAATTACTGAACGGATCTTTATGTGGTTTTCACCAGTGGATAAAGTGATTCACGAGGAACGTTTTGGTATATAATTTGTCCAGGATTTTTTTATAATCAGGGCGGGACAACGTCTGCCGGGTCCGCTAGTATTATATAAAAATGAATATTGATATAACTAAGACTGATAAACTCTAACTGTATTTGACTGATGATTGTAACTACAGTTTTGATACCTACCCTTCTGTTTTTTTTTCACACAGAACATTTTTATGCTATACGTTTTACTATAACTTGCAACCAGGTGGCTTTATGTTGAATTCTATTGTTATTAAGTATAATTAATCAGGTTTTTTATGTACACAGTTGAAACCGTATAAGAAAGATGTAATGTAAGATTATTTTTCTTTCTATTTTTTGACGTAATAACGTCTTATAAATTGATGAATGCCGGCTGCACGCACGAAAAAGCATGGACTCATTGTCATGTTCCGCCTGAGCCGAGCGTGCAAGCGTGAGCGTGTAACAAGCGATGGAGAGGCACGATCGGCCTAAGCGTTCGGCTTGTGACCCATCTATCTTTCTTCCACTCCATTGGCTGATGCGTCCTAGCCGTTATCACGTAAATTATCGTCCGTAAACCGACTTTACAGACAACTAATTTTTTTTATTTTGATACAATTATTTATCTATCAAGAAATAAAATGAAAAGTAAATGTAAGTCAATACTTTAATGCAATTTATTTTTTAACCACGATTTACTGAAAGTTCATTTTTAAATTCACAGTTCATCCTTCACTCCGTGAACAACTCCGTTAACAGCTTTTTCTTTGTATTTGGCCATAAAATCGTCCCAGAACTTTATCCTGTCCGCGTGAAGATTATTTTTCATTTGTAACTCTTCACTTATGACTAAGCATTCTTTGTTTTCTTTTGTCGCTGGTGTCCACATGATAGGTTCACCAGAGGGTGTTGGATTACTGCAAAATAAAAAAAAATAGTTTGTTCTTTTATATACTACCCAGGGTACTACTAAACTTTTGTGTGCAGCCCTAATATAGGAAACGGACTACATTTGTAAATACTTCATTAATGTGACTTAAGAAAATACTTCAATAAATAAATGTGACTCTATTTGCTACGTCATAGTAAGCCCCCGTTATCAGTACTGTTTACAACTTATAAGTCTAATTACTTTCGAACTATAGAGAAATGAGTTACATTAATGAAATTTTCTTAGTTACACTAAATTCCTCTTATATTGTAGTGACTGTGAAAGCTATAGTTTAAATAAATATTGATGTTAAATAAATTAGATATCAATAAATTTATACCCGGTCTTGGCAAAGTTGGTCCACAATCGTACCATGTTTCTTATAACTTTAATTTCATCGGAATCTTCATCCTCCATTGCTTTTAAATAAGCTTTACGTATAGGCTTGCAAACTAATAGGTAACAAAGTTCATCACCCGTCGCCGCTCCCCAGGTTCCTTCCATCGTAAGCGCTTCCTCCATTACTTTGTTTTTTCTCATATTGAGTTCTCCACTGAAATCGAAGGCATAGTAGTAGATGGGAGTCGTGGTGCTGTTAGTGTATTTTCTCACAGCGTAATCGATAGGGTAAAATGTTATGGCATCCCCGATATACGTCAAGTACTCTCCCGGTCTGCTTATTTTAATATATCCTTCATCGAAATAAAAGTCTTTGATTTCTTGTATGGCTTTGTGATAAACGTTTGTGCTGATTTCGAAGCGATAACCTACTCTTATTGGGAACACCATTAAGAAATCCCTATCTGCAAATGTTAGATACTGTGGCTTTCGTAAGAGCCGTTCAATTTTTTCAATAGCTTCTCTTGTATTATAGCCGATCATCACCGGTATGTCTATATCGATATCAGTTTCTTCTGGAAGTTTTGTTATAATCGCATCTGGATTATCGGCTTCCACGACTGGACTGCTTGGTAATATAGCCATTTGGTGAATCCTTGAAGCATCAGTATGAATTGCTGCCAAATCAGCTTCAGTTATTCGTAATGCGGATACGTCTGCGAGATCTTCAATAAATTGTGAGCTACTTGTAACGGTCTTGTCTAGTTCTTTGGCTAATCCTATCGCTTTCTCTCGAGGGTCGCCGCTGAAGAACATTGAGTTCCATGCTGTTCCACTTTGTAATATAGCTTGGCTGAATAGTCCCTTAGCTTTCGGCGTCAGAAGGAGTAAGTCGACTAGAGCAGCTCCTCCATCATTTCCCATCAATGTTATTCTAAATGGATCTCCCCCAAATTTGTGTATATTGCTTTGTATCCATTTCAGGCCGAGTACTATATCCTTTAGCCCATTGTTTCCTGGTATAGTCTCATCTTCGAAGGATACAAAACCGAGAGAGCCTATTCGGTGGTTAATGGTGACGAAAACGATGTCTTCTTTCATGAAAAAATCTGGACCATATTCTTTGGAAGCATTATATGAAGTTTTTAAATTTTCGTTGTACAAGAATACAATTACAGGCATATTTAGATTTTCATTGTTTGGAATCTTTGGAGTGTGAATACTTAGATAAAGACAATCTTCGTCACCGCAATATCCATACAATTTTGTTGCTCTCGACGGGAGATAAAATTGTGCACATGATTTCTTTTCTTTCTTAACTGTTAAAACATCGTCCCATCCTGGATGTGGTTGTGGGGCCTAAAACAAAGTACAATATTATTTAGTTTCGCATGTGTGTAAATAAATATCTAGTAATGCTAGTTTTTGGGTCTCGAAAAATTAATAAAATAGTTCTTAGCAAGCTATAAACGCTCTTTAACGTTCTTTACAAAAACAAAATTTATTTTCATGTTTGCTCATTTACTGGGTATGGAAGCAATCTCTATATAAAATATATAACATACAAAATTATAATCGATATTATTTCTACGTACGTAATTATTATTGAATTGTATAATGGTTTGATAACTAAATATAATGCAAAGTTCGATAAAAATATTTTTAATAGTATACCTCATACAGCTTTGGCAACCATATGATTATTAATTTATAAAGACAGAGCTATTTACACTTATCATCTTAGATTACTCTATTTAAATGCAATAATTATGTACTAAGTTAATAAATGTATTTTTTCTTGAATTAAGGCTGCAGAACGGGGAGTTATACTTACTTTAAACCGCAGTTTACCGATCGGGGGTTGAGCGTAAGGTATTCCCAAAAAAGAATAATAAATTTCATCCTTAATTATAGATTTCACTTCCAAACCTTCAACTTTACCTGAACTCGTTTCGACTATATTAGCTTTAACAAAAACGCAAAGCAGTGAAACACAAAACAACGTTGCACGCAGCATATCGATTGTTATATTGTTAAAAAATATTTGTTTATGGAGGGAGTAGCCACACAAGCTGATTGAATACTGACGTGTCCCAAGCGATAATATTAATCGTTTGTGTCTTACAATTATCAGTGTATTAAACTGATTATAAGTATTACCTATTTATATTCTTAAGTTTATTGATAACGAGACACGTTGTTGCCACCGATACGATATTCCATTGTAGGTTAATCCCATTGATAAAATTGCGTGGACTAGTATTATGTTTTAAAGAAGTAATAATTATCTGTTATTTCCTTCTTAAAGAAAAACAAGTAATCTTACAAGGAATTCATGAATAAAATAATTTAGTTTTTCTTCGTTTGAAGTTTATAGATTTTACATAATCAAGATACCTTTGGCTACCTTGTTTTCTATTATTTAAGAAAAAAATATATAATGACAATAATGCAAGAAATAAATCAGAGAAAATTGTTGGGATAAGTTATTTATGATTGCAATTACTTAAATAAAAAATATAGCATTGGTTATTTCTCAGGTGAACAAAATATATTATTATTAAAGTTATTATGAAATCCAGAGATAAAAATATTTACTAATCTTATAAATACGATTATAAAATTACTAAGTACTTAATTAATAATTAGTGAATTACTAAATAACTTAGAAGATTCCGGCTATGAAACATGTTATGTTCGTTATGTAAAACAATTACAACAAAAGAAAGTTTGAATTTCAGAATTTTGTTAAACTAGCGGGAACGGCATATGTTGCCCCGCTCTGATTATAAAAAAATATCCTTGACAAATTATATACCAAAACCTTCCTCATGAATCACTATATCTACTGGCGAAAACCGAAAGAAAATCCGTTCAGTAGTTCACACTATTCAGAAGTTTTATATAAATTTAAGATAAGGTGTCATGACATGTGGGAAGAATATTTTGATTTGACTTCAAGAGAGAAGGGGATTTGGTACCGTACTATACAGTGTCAGCCTCCACCTGTATCGTGGTTCTCAAAGGCGAATATCAACAGAACACTATTTACTTCTACTTTTAGATTAAGGTCTGGACACATTCCATCAAGGAAATTTAAATATCTTATGAAGATTATAAATTCACCAATTTGCAACGTGTGTGGTAAGGTTGACGACATCCAACATTTTTTGAAAGAGTGCAAAAGAAATCAAATTGAGAGGATGCGTTTTATTAAAGAATACAATATTAATATAGGGGATGTGGGTGTATATAACAGCATTCTGGCAGAACTGACTGTTGCAAAAATTCTGGCAAAACTGACTGTTGCAAAAAGCTGCCTAGCATATTTAGGTTTAGTAGTTAGTCGATTTGTCTAATTAGATTTAAGAGTTTTAGATATAAGTTCATGATGCATATATACATAGATATAAGCTACGATGGGACTGACATGTCAAAAATGATAAAAGACCCTCAAGAAAATAAAGAGAAAAAAAAGACCTATAATTTCATTGGGCTTTACTCTTCATGTGTTTCAAAGGTTAATTACTAAGTTATTCATGAAGAATATTTAAAAAAAATGAGAGTAAACTTCCAATTTTATTTACTTAAAATAAAAACCTTTTACTAGAAATAATGTACAAAACATTAAATAAAATGTAAGTAAATTTATTTAACATATTCGAATACAATTCTTAATCATGTTGTCGATGTTCAAATTACAGTTCATCTTTTTTGTTAAATGATTCAGTTATAACCCCATTTACAGCTTTACGTTCCCATTTTCTAATGAAATCATCCCAGAAGCTAAATTTATTTCGGTACAAGTCACGCTTTATTTCATATTGTTTATCTATATGAAGATATTCTTTGTTTTCGTTTGTATATGGAAGCCAATTAAGTCCGTTGAATGAAAAATCGCCATCTGGCGTTGGATTTCTGAAACAAAACATTTATTAAAGATTAATTTTGATTAATTACATTGAAAAATTACCTTCAATTAGCACTCCGATTACAAATTGGTCGAGTAATTTACGTAAATGTTTTTAATAATTTTCCTTTACAGTTTTTAAAACATGATTTGTTTTCAACAAATATTTTGATATAACAGAAAAATGTTGGGCACAAATATTTATCCTCTCATCAAGCTTTAACTAGCCAAAACTAACTATACTAATAAGTATATAAGTAAGTATAAGTACTAACTAATAAGTAAATAAAAATTATTTTATTTTATTAAAGTTAAAATTTTATTGAAATTCAGCTAAATTTTAAAAGTTAGGTTCAAAATTTACCTATATTTAGCAAAATTAGTCCATAATTTTATCAATTTCATTTGAATGATTCTCTCTTCAGACATAGACTTATAATGCTTCAAGTATATCTCCTTGAGGTCGGGACATTTAAATAGGTAACAGAGTTCGTCTCCTGTCGCTGCCCCATGTGTACCATCTTCCACCACAGAGAACTTCATTATATTTTTTTTATTCTCATTTAGATCGCTTACATAGTCGAAATGGTAATAATAAACGTCTTTCTCAGATCTATCAGCGTATACTCTTGCTGCATAATTAGTAGAGTAAGCTGTTATTACATCGCCTATGTAAGTTGCAAAATCTGAAACGCTTTTTATACCTATTTTTTTTCTAAAATAGAATTTCTTTATGTCATCTATCCCATCAAAAAATACGTCTTTAAAAGGATCAAATCTAAATTTCAATCGCATAGGTAATAAAAATGGAAAGTCTTTATTTAAAAACGCTATAAATCTGGGCTCAACAAGATATTGCAAAGACATTTCTAATCCCTCTCGAGAATTGAAACCTAGCATTATAGGTATATTAATTTTTTTTTCAGAATCTTCAGGGTATTCAACTAAGAGACCATTTGATTGTTTTTCAACGATCGGACCGAATGCGACTATACTTCTTTGATTTTCTTTAAAATAGTCTTTTGGGCTGGCGTGAAAATCTCTCGCTACTAATACGTCGGGAGCAATTTCATTGAGCTCTTTTATAACACTGGCGCTAGCACTAGCAGTTCTGTTCATCATTTCAACTAGATTAAATGCTCGTTCCTTGATCTGTCCTTGTAAATAACCTGTCATCCATGATGTACCACCTTGAAGGATGGCTGCACTAAATAAATCCTTAGCCGTTGAATGCATTAGCAAGTCAACTGCAACACCACCTCCTTGAGAACCCATCAAAGTAATCCTTTCAGGGTCTCCACCAAATCTCTCAATATTGTCATTTATCCATTCTAATCCGATAACTATGTCTTTCAAACCAGCATTACCTGGCATAATTTCATCTTCAAGTGAGAGAAATCCGAAGACAGACAACCTGTGGCTTATCATTACAACAACTACATCCTCTTCTATGAAAAAATCTGGTTCGTAATCTTCAGTTTTGTTATATGAGTTCGTAAAATGATCGTTGTATATGAACATAATAACAGCACGTTTATTATCATCTGGCGCTGGCGTAAAAATATCAAGATACAGGCAATCCTCGGTACCATAATATCCAAATGGTTTACCCTTTTTTACATTATTATTGAATTGGGAACAGGCTTTTTTTACTTTTGTTGTTTTTAATATTCCTTCCCATGGCTCTACTGGTTTGGGTGGCTGAAAAAACATTTGATGCTTTGTTAATTGCCTTATTTAAGTTGACACTACTGTGATGATATATGCAAGTAATACAATAAATGAAACTGAAAATATCATTAGTATATTGATATAACATTTATGTCTTAAAAAATAATATTAAGTTAGAATGATAATAAATATCTTTGCACCAAATTTACTAAAAAATGTCATCATCATTAATCTGTAAGAGATCCACTGCAGTGTCATAGGCCTCTTTCCAAAGTAAGGTATGGGTATAGTAACATGAGCCCGCGGCATATTGGCGATATCAAATCCTGACAAGTCCACTGTTGCATGTTTTCTCACATTCAATGGTACCTACTACAAGAACATTTCTCAGGAACAGATATCCTCACGATGTTTTCCGTCACCGTCAGCCGATAGTGTTACCAATTTAAATTAGTTAATGTTTGTGAATTTCGAAAAGTTCGTTGGTACATGCCGGGGTTCGAACCTGCGGATATCGGATTGATATTTAACTGGTTAAACCACTCGACCACCACGACTTTGTAAAATTAATATTCATAACAACTCAAACTTAATTTTGATAATTAAATATTCAAAATAACTCATTTTATAATGTGCTTTCACATACAGCAGAACTAAAAGGAAATCCTGCAAACAGACCCTAATCTTGTTAAAGGTTCAGTTTAGCAAAAAATCTAGTAAGGTTCAAAGGGAGATAGATCTATTTAAATAGCTTAGAGAACATATTATATTAAATTCCGACATTATATTAAGAATGAAAGCGTTTTTATTCACCATAAACCTCAAATCTTTTATCGGCGGTGCTGCGTAGGGTATGCCCATAAAACCGTAATATTCCACTTCTTTTATTAGCGTTTTTAACACTCTTCCAGATATCTTTCCATGTGTTGTATCCACTATATGATTGCTACTTACGAACGCCACCAAATATATAACAACGTGTATAAATATATATAACATTTTAATATAGATTATGTGTCTACATTTCACGAATTATCGATAAGAACTAAACATTACTAATATCGTTTTATACTGATTATCGTTATATTATTATTATCATAATAAAAATTATCATTATATCATAGACTATACAACACCTGGTGATTTGTTTCTACATTCATTTATAACAAACAAAATAAAATTAGATAGCTAAGGTAGTTTAGGAGACTGTTAGATCACCTGGAATTTAAAAGGTGTGGATATTCCTTAGTTTCACTAAATTAATGGCAACATGAATGGCGTCAAAGGAATAGTATAAAAAGGAAACTAGTAATAAAGATAAAGTACAGAAATATTCTGCTAAGAACAGTATTCAGTATATTATAAGAAGTGTAAGGTGGGTATGATGTGCACGGCAAGAATACATAAATGAGCTTGGTATCATCATATTCTTCGGCAGAACTATAAAAAGATCATGTTCGAATAATGAAAACAAAACACATTGTTTCGTAAAAACACACGATAGAAGTGAAACTGTTGTATTGCAGGGAAACACTTTAATCTATACTAATATTGTAAAGTGGTAAAGTTTGTGAATTTGTGACGTTGTGACTTTGTGACGTTGCAGGGGGTAATCTCTGAAACTACTGGGCCGATTTGAAAAATTCTTTCAGTGTTATATAGCTCATTTATCGAGGAAGGTTATAGGTCATCATGCTAAGACATGCATTATAAAAATAAAGTTTGTGTATGTACAATTAAAATAACAACTTTTTGATGAATGGATATGGCTACAAATGACCAAAAAAAATTTTTTTTATACTTTGTCTATATTTTTAGATTATTATATTTTGTCTGTTTGTTTGTTTGTTCCGGGTAATCTCCAAAATGGCTGGACCTAGTTTAACGGGAATTTTACATTTTACTGCCAGATAGCCGAAAATATAGCGGTTGACATATTCTATTTTATTTGTCCGTGGCTTCGTCCGCATTGCTATTTCCAAAATGGTTGGACCGATTTTCACGGAATATTCACTGGTAGATAGCAGACATCATAAAAAGTCATTTAGGTTTTTTATTCGCCTTCGGCCGCAGTGGAATATCCGTAATGCTTGAACTGATTTTCACGGGACTTTCACTGGCAGATAACTCACCTTATAAGAAGTAACGTTATTTTGTTACTCAAGACTTCGTCCGCTATCTACCCGCTATCTTACTATCTCTTAATTGGTTGGACCGACTTTCACGGGGCTTTTACGGGCAGATTACTAGCGGGCTCGGAAGACGTTGTCCCGCCCCGATAATAAAATGAAAACCTTGACAAATTATACCTAAACCTTTCCCATGAATCATTATTCTATCTACTGGTGAAAACGGCAAAAAAATGGTAGTTTTTGACTTTCTTTTTAATCGACTTCGAAAAAGGACGAGGCTACTATGTTAGGTTGTGTGTATTTTTTTTATGTATGTTAATCGATATTTTCGTCAAATGTGAACCGATTTTTATGATTCTTTTTTTATTTGAATTGGTACACTATGTAGTAATTAACTGCTACCTGTGCATTCGTCCGTGTGAAATTGATCAAAAATATGTTACAACCGCGTGAGGCGTGTGCCTTACTGGACTCCAAGAATAAATATACATAATTGAAAGTCATATATTTGTATGTAATATGAATTATATCATCTTTTTGGGCAATTTGGAGGCCATATTGTTTTATTTACCGCGTTTGCTTCTACATAACTCAGTTATTATAACAACGTATAAGAATAACTTAAGTATATCAACAATACGGGCATATTATATCTATATAATAAAAGATTTAAGATTTATTGTTCGATAATGTATAGCTTATAATTTTCATTACTTTCCTATATAGTGTTAGTGAGCACTGAGTTTGGTATATAGTAGGTTGAAGTTCCAATTATGTTGCTGATGATAAATCCCATCCCATTCGATATACTATTAGTATTCATATATCTAATGTACACGTTACATGTCACAGTAGATGGCGTTCGTATCGTAGTTACAAATGTTTTTGAAAAAGCGTTTCTGTAATGTACACACCCACTCACAATTTTACATTTCTTTAATACATTTTTAAAAAGGGCGTGCGGAGCTGCGGGTAACAGCTAGTTAACAATAAAGCTCTAAAAGCACAGTTGGGACATTTCACGTGAAGCGAATAATGAAAAAAGGTATGATTCTGAAATTCGTTCATATTCAACATAACATAACATAGTTCTAATAGGTACAAATGTGAACGTACAATTATTTTTTCTATGATGTCTATTTGCCAAGTTATACTCTCCTATAGTACAGTTCTACTCGAAATCCGGAATTTTTCGAAGTAGTTTTTTATATTGAACAAGTTTACAATAAAGTATCAAACGTGGCCATTTATATAGCAAAATTTATTGCTATTTTAAAAACTAAAGTCAAATAATAAAAAAATCATGTACGAAACCAAAAGTAAACATTTCAAAACCAAATTTTAGTACCGTAGCCGATCGCTTTCTAATTCTTGTTTATATCAAAGCATAGCCTACACTTCTAATATAATGCATCTTTTAAATGGAATTTGCAAATTAGTAAGGAGATTGATTAATGGACATAATATATATTGCACTGCACTGTCGTCTAGCTCTTGCGTAAGTCAGTTGAGTTATCAGATATAGCTTTTAAAATACTGCAATATTAATAAATACCATCTTGTTTAATTATATATAAGTTCTAACAAGGATTTAGGGTAAGTATTGTTGAAATAAGTATATATGTAATTCTACATTTGACCAGAAATATTCGTAGAAAATACGAATAAACAAGGATTTTGTGAGAATAAAAGGAAACTAGTGGCACCATTTATTTGCTGCACCTGTATCAATTGGAATCAAAGTCAATTATGCTGTAATGTCAAAGTACCTATTAATTGCAATTTTTTTTTTATTGTAGCTCGGCAAAGTGACTGTACTGTGTCTGATGGTAAGCACAGTACAATCCAAAAACAATGGCGACCACCGAAAGACATACTATCCATCGCCGGTCGCCGCTGTCATGGCGGCCTGAAAGCGACCCAGTCAGGGACAGCCCCCCCCCCGGTTGCTGGATATACACCGGCTGATCCCGGAACGCGACACGCCCAAACGTGCCACTATAGCGGGTGTTCCACCTGGTGTACGGTGGTCGCGATCCAGTCGGGTACAGACACCCTACCATCCCGCAATTATGCTGAATATATACGAATTTCAGAACCTCACCTTTTTCCGTTGTCCGCTTCATGGAAAAGCAAAAATAAGCAATAAGGGTCAAGTAGTCCTCGCTGTTATAGTTTTGTTTGCCGCTAACTTTTATTAAATGCAATATATATTTTCTCATAATTCACCTCTATGATGATTGTTCCGACCGGTTTCGGCCATGGCGACCACTTTGCCCCCTAAATTTAGAAATGGCGCTGGTGCGCTCGAAGATGGCTTATGTAGCCTATCTTCGCGGCGAAACTTCGTGCACATTGAGGGCACGTGAGTACGCCGTTCTCATAATGATATGTTATGGCAGCAGGAGGGCGAGCCTTTAACTGGTCGAGCTTGGTATCAAGGTCAGCTTTACGCTGAGCCTCGAATTCGCGTACTTGGCTGTTCACCATTCTGCGCCATTCAGGCCGTTGTGCTGCCAAACGTTCCCAACAAGATGGCTCTATATTGGACTCGGGTATTGTGCTTTTATTAGAATTATGATGAAAGTATATATTTATAGGTAGGTGTAAGTAAATGATAGAAGTCTGTCGTTATGTACGCATCACTCAAAAACTACTGGATATATTTCGATTAATTTTATTTTACTTCTTAGACACTTGGTCCTTAACTGAAAGTTTATCACGATAACTCTATTTAATATAGATTTATTAAAGTTTTAAGAAACTACAGTTCTTATAAACACTACGCGTTCAGTGTCTGTTGTCTTCCCGTGAACAAGAGGACTATGCGGTGTCATACTACACATATAAAACATTGTTAAGATAATAAACGTTGTACCAGAAGTCGCGGGTAAAGAAATGCATGGAAGGCTGTATGTAACGAAATTTTATTTTAACGAGAGGATATATCATGGGTAACTTTTTATCCATGATCCTCCCATTGATTATGAGAGCTGAAATATATACTATTAATCGCTCGAACGGATTGACTCAAGTGTTCATAGCGTCTCAATAGTAACCACTCGGGCATAAATACTAATATACCGGGCCCCTGCAAAATATTGTTTTTTTTAACATGGGGAGATTCTGTATTAGATCTGGATATCCATTCTCTCGGAGAGAGGAGGGTAGTAACAGGATCTTACTGAATAAAACCCCACGGTAAACCGTCTGCTACGCTAAAGGAAGTTGCGGAATCGCGTAGGCATGCTCCGTAATATCCCAGCAGCAAGGCCCAGCGCTACGCCCGCTGACCGAGACAGTCCGGTCAAACTACCTCTCCGTCAATCGACACCAGTGTAATGAAAGGTCAAGTCTCTCGCTTGTTACCCCCTTGGTCCGACTTAACATTGACGCAAATGCCTACTAAAACTGCCACCCGCTATTATTTTTTTATGTGGTTGTCTCCTAACCCTCTGTAACTTTTTTACATGGGTTATCCCATTGTAACTTTACAAGTTTTTTTCCCTCCACCTTCTGACACCCTAGCCGAAGCAAGCTCGTCTAAACTCCGTCCCCTGTTTCCTCTTATAAACAGAAATATACCGCAAGGAGCGCCGTCTTCCAGGGTATACGCCCTGGTCCGGTATAGGATGCCGACCCCCAGGAGTGTTTATCGGTTCTAGGGCTTACACCCGCAGTGTTCCGTAAGACAGGGTCACCTTGAGTTGTGTGTGGCTCTTCAACACGCACTGACGGGCTTTGGAGGCAGCCTAAGGCTCCTCTAACGAGAGCTATTCACGCCTGTGATTCCACCACTGCAAATCAGAGATACAAATACTTCTTCACTACTTGACCCCCGCAAGATATTTTTTAGGGTAACACCAATCAAGTAAGGTGAACAACAACTTTAGTTGACCCCAATTAGATAATATCACTAGGCACACGAATTAAAGTCTAATTTTAATTTTCTTTTAAGTGATATTAAAGAATAATGTTTCGATAAAATTTGTAAATATATTAAATTATGATGAGTCATAAATAATTTCATTAAGTCGTCTTTAATATAAACGTATACTAAAGATTCGTAGGCGTAAAATGCTTGCAATGAAATTATTTTCGTATTGCGTAGGCGTAACCACGAGGGGGTCACTCAAGGGTTTACCATTAAAAGCTTACGACATATGACGTCAGTCTCACCGTATACACATTGTTTTGAGAATAATGTAATTAAACAAAAAAACATCGTTTTAGATAATTTAATGTGCATTTATAAAAAACGTAAATAAGTTAGAAGTTACATACGACCGGCGTAAATATTATACTGGAAATAGGATTTCAGTCAAATTTGTCAGTTAATAGCGTTTTGGGATACCACGTAACTTCCAGTGAAAGAAAACCTCACGATGTAACCATAGGGCTTTTTCTAAGTCCGTCTGCCTAGCTACCACCCTCATATTGAAAACCTGTCGCCAAGAACCTGTTGGTGTGTTCCGGCAGCAGCATTTGAGAGTCAGTCTCCTCTATGCTTAGCGTGTTTACTATTTTAGACCAAAGCATCATTTAACAGATGATTGTGTGTTGTGTGTCAAACGCTAACACATATAAACTAAGACAAAATAAACAAACGCAACCTATTATCCAGTTATTTACACTTAATTATATAAAAGGTATAGATGAGAAACTACAATACGTTCGAAATATTAGATATCTACTATATACGCATAGCATTTTCTACTCAGTTTTCCAACCGATTTTCTTTATTTTTGTTTAGTAGCTGCCTACAAGCTTTATTGTTATCAATAAAAAAATGTAATGGATTGTGTGAAAAATGGTACGTGGATAAAAGGTGTGAATAAATCGAAATCAAAATATCCTTTATTCAATTTAGGCACTGAGAAGGTGCTAATGAACGTCAAAGCTACCACCGGTTCGGAAAACAACTAAGTCATCGAGAAGAACCAGCAAGAGACTCGATCTGGTTTATCACTTAATGTTATATATTTTTACAAAACATAAGTAGTTACATTTGTTTTTAGTGGATGCACAGAGAAGGACGTCATTTCCAGACGTCACAATCGTTCACATATTGATCCACACTATAAATAGCCTTTAGATATTAAAACCTGTTTGACTTGGTTCTTGAACTCACTATCCGGCAAATCGGTAATGTGTTTTGGGAATTTGTTACAAAACCTAACACTATTACTTAAAAAACTGTTTTTGGGCTTAGTGAGCCTGAAGTATGGAATACTGAAATGACATCTGACAGGGGAGAGTGGAAAAGGAAAACATGTGCTGACCCTACTTAAGTGGGATGTCGGTAAGAAATTGATGGTGATGATGGTCAGGGTAATTAACGGAGTTAGTGGATATTTAGTGAGTATATATAGAGAACAAGTACAATATTGAGTCTGATAGATGGCGCTGCCTTTTAATGACAAATTATTCAATTGTGTGACAATCACACAACTTTGCTTGATGCGTATTTCTTTGTTCTAGAAAGTGCTTTATTAAATAGTCTTTCTTTTACGTGTAAACTCAGGCAACTTTAAGAAGGATAGTTGCGACTATCATACGCATGGTATAACATGCGTCACAGTGACTCTGTTTTGATTTATTGAAGTTCGAGATTAGCCCATGTATAGAGTATAGAGGCTTTCAGGCCGGCACGGCAGTGGAGATCTCTCGATTATCACCATTGTTTTTCGTTTGCATGGGACTTACCATTAGGAGCTATCACCATGTCATGCTACAAAAAAGAAACAAGTTTGTTTTAGATTACTATTTCAATAGAAATTAAATTATTCCCTTCTTTGCGCAACCACTAAAAACGAACGTAACTATTTATATTTTGTAAAAATATATAACATGAAGAGATAAGCTAGATCGAGGTTCTTGCCGGTTCTTCTCGATGACTGGGTTGTTTTTCGAACCGGTGGTAGCTTGGCCTTCATAAGCGCCTTCTTAGGGCCTAAATTGCATAAAATATTTTTTTTTTAATTTGATTTGAATGTGATTAATATATATTGAATGTGAATGCACTAAACAAGGCATATATTACACATGTTTTTAGTGGATTACCATTTGATACCCGTGACATAATCTGCGCTGTTTATTATCTTAACAATATATTTTATATACATAGGAGATAAGAAGATAAGGAGATACATAGGTTATAAAATTTCTTTTTAAACGATGTTCGCGCCACATAATGACGCTGCTCTTTTTCTCGCTATATTGTACTTTTTTTTACTACAGCCTTGTGACGCTTGTCTGTGTGGTTGTCGAGGAATCTGCACGTTATGACGGTCAGTCAACGTGCACTCCGGACGGCGCGAGGACTTCACATTGTTGCAATATTGTGCATCCACCAAAACATATAGTATCGATGGCATTAAAAATCCGCAAAATTTTGTGCTCGTGATCGTAGCATATCCCTGGTCTCCAAGAATAAGAGGACAGCACTAAGGTCAGTGTCATTCAAAACCGCCGTTGATGCGCTCGTGGATATTATTTCAACGACACGACAACAGATGTTATTCGTTTACTTCCCATCGCATGCGCATACACCACTTACCCCGCTTCTCCGAGGTTAGAAAGTACACATCGCTGAATATATAGTTATTATAAGGGTCGTATTTTCTTAAATCTTTAATAACCTTCTATCGAATGAAGACATAATGAATATCTACCTATACATATAATAAAAATGAAGTGTCTGTATGTAATATCAAAATATATTTTTTTACTGATTGCGTATGAAATTATACACGCTACTGATAAAAAAAATCAATTTTTAAAAATTTTGTCGGTCTGTCTGTCTGTCAGTTCCGGGTAATCTCCGAAACAGCTGGACCGATTTTGACAGAAATTTTGAAAGAAATTTTATTGGCAGATAGAAAAAATTACAGCGGGTTACTTAGGCTACTTTAAATTAGACTAGCTATTAACGGCGGTTTCATCCGCAATGCTATCTCCAAAACGGTTGGACCGATTTTCACGGGACCTTCGCCGTCAGAAAGCGGACATCATAACATATATTCTATTCTATTTCTATAATTGTAGATGGTCTCACAATTTTATATTTATTTAACACAAATTAAAAAAACGTGTGCGGCGTTGCGGGTACAGCTAGTATAACATATCATTACTCGAAAGCAAAATCTGAAATTATGATCGTGGTAAATTAAGTATAACTATTATATTTATAAAACTAATCGCAGTAGGCGTCCCTCAAAATACTTCGAACATCAACCCTCAAGGGCCGAGTCTCAAAACGAACAATTTCACCCCGAGAACATGTGTGATGTTTATATAAATTTGACCACTATAAAACCGCAAAACTTATGACGTCATTACCACCACATGTCACCATTTGTGGATTTTGGTACACGTCTATCAAGAATGTGACGTATTTTCTATAGTGCCGCAAAACAAAACGCAAAACATCGTTTTTTTATGTTATATATAGGTGGGTCCCCGGCGCTCTCACTGACCGAACGAAACGCAACAATGCAAGCACTGTTACTTCACGTCGGTTTTCTGTGAGAGGGTGGTAGTACCCCGGGCGAGCCGATCCATTCATGCTTAACCAGTAATAGGCTTCAGCGTGGCTCTACCACCTACAACACACGTAGATTATCATAACTAATATTACGAATACGAATGTAAGTTTGTTTGTTTACTAAAACTTAAAGAGTAAACTTAGCTTTAAACTCTCATATAAGCATTATCTATTGCAATTTCAAATTCAGTAATTAGAGTGACGTATAATGTATGTGAATAGTAGTAGTATTCTATTGTAAGCTCTGTTTATTGGTGTGTATTGTTTTTATTTACTTTTTTTTCTCTTCTAAAATTATATTTGTTTTTGTTTAATCCTAAATTTGTGGTTACAGTTGTTATATCTCTTTAGTATGGCCATCCGTAACGTGTTACGTACGTCTGTGTTATTTGTTTGTTCGTTTCTAATTCTGTATTGACATTAACGTCTGTTTATCATCATATATAGGCTCCCATCGAAAATCAGCGCTGCAGTACTACTTATAGTATTGCAGATTTTTGCTGAATGGGTTCGCCAATTGTTGGACATCTATTTTTCATTTTTAAAATGTTTTTTTTTTTCTGTCTAATTAGTGTGTAATCTAATTTAATTGTATGGTTGTTCCAACAATAAAGTATTTCTTTCTTTCTTTCTTTCTTACTTATTTATAATGCTTTCACGTCATAAATACTCAGTCGTGCATCACGAAATCTTGCATACACGTTGGCAGTGGTACAGAAAGGGGCGTAGGATACCTTTCGTTACTCAAAAGTACTGTTACCAAGGAATACGTCAAATCTACAATAATCTACATGTCCAATATATTACAAAATAGGTTTTGCTCGACACTTCTTTTACGATAATGTAGATTTGAAAATAAATTATAGCCTATATTACTCACTGATAATATGGCTTACTATAGATGAAGGAATTCTTAAAATCTGTTAATTGATAATCAAAACACGGCGTAGCGGCTCACCCAAGTATCTTAAGTACATCATCGGGTATTAACAATAGTGTCAAACAAGCCAGCACCTATTGAGCTATCTTCTAGTAAGTTCAAATTATATTCTGATACACGAATACTTTACTTTCAGTTCCTTTGTTTCTTTACTCTAAGGGTACAACAATACATAAACTATTTATTTAAATTACTCAAACACAGCAGACAAACGTGTTCAAATGGGATTGTCAGGGTAGACGTAGTGCATGCTAGAGTGACTAAAACCTGTCCAGCGATTGTAGACCTCTGTGATACTTCAAATAATTCTCATTCGTAATACAGTTGAGCTTCAGGGAAGATTTTAAGAGTTCATGTTAAATTTGTCGTTTTGAATACTTTGTTCAACCGTGCATATCACACTTCGCAACAAAACGAGAAGAAAAATGAAATACATTGTTATATTACAGTATATCTACGTTATTGCTTATTATTTGAATATACTATAATATTTGCCATTATATTATTACACGTTAATCTGCTACATATTTTAATTAATTATATATTTTTTTATATTTACAGTTTCATACCAACAGTGTCAACCGTTAACCAAAGAACGCCCTTTTAATTCTTTTTATTGTTTCAGTTACTAACATTTCGCTCTCTCTCTATTATTACTTTCAGATGTAACTTTTTCAGTTACACTCGGATTAATAAAATCAAACGTTTATTTGTCGCAGTAAGACGTGGTAGCGGTCATTACAGGCGGAAGTGCAAAGTAACGTCCACTATAATCTTTAATGATGGATTTCCGCAAAGTAACGCCTTCTTCAATCAAATAATTTATGATACTTTACAAGATATCTTTGAAGTCCTTTGAATGAATTTATAGTTCCATTAAACGGTATAAAACAAATTCACTTTGCATTTCCTTAGCACTTCTAAACTACGCCAAGGATTTTCATGCGGTTTTTATTAACAGTTAGAGAATTTCTTCCGGAATGTTTATGCGTATAATACGTTGTTACAAGTAATTGTCTTGTGGTCGGAATTTGACTTAATTTCTTATGTTTCAATATGAAGAATACAAACAAACAAAGACTTTAATCAGACCCCTTAATCGCTAGAATAAGAAGGCAGCCGAATAAGGAAGTAGCCTACTCTATAAAACTGCGTAAATGGCTTCATTGATTGACATTGTAATCCACGACCGAAGTAAACTTCATTTTCACACAAACAGATTAAAAACCTAACGGTAGAAAGCTCGTACCGCCTTCATTTCATTCATTCCGTCCTTCCGCGCGGTAATGGATTTAATAGAACTACTCGGGATTACGAGTGCGAAATATGGTACACATTTTGTAATTTTATTTCTTCTAACACTATCCGCAACAGTGCTTTTATCAACTTCAGAAGGGAGGAAACTTTATAATGAGGTCAAACGCGGCTATACAAGGAACTAGATAAGACTAGGATATTACTACTAGAATAGACTAAAAAATAGTATTTCTTGTAAAGCTAGCTTTGCCTGCCGTTCTTCTAAAAATTAATTGTTTAAATAATTTTACTTGTATAACTAACCTTTTTAATGTTTACTACCCCGCCCCGGAGCTCCGGACAGTTTATACGGATTTTCATTTATCTATACTAATCTATACTAATATTATAAAGAGGTAAAGTTTGTGAGTTTGTGGGTTTGTGGGTTTGTGAGTTTGTGAGTTTGTGAGTTTGTGACGTTGTGACGTTGTGGCGTTGTAAGGGGTAGTCTCAGGAACTACTGGTCCGATTTGAATAATTCTTTCACTGTTATATAGCTCATTCATCGAGAATGGTTATAGGCTATATATCATCACGCTAAGGCCAATAGGAGCAGAGCACAGATGAAAAATGTTTCAAAATCGAGATGTTTTTTCTTTTTGAGAGCTTCTGCTGTGTGTTAGCGTTAGCCCAGAGTAGTAACTATTACTACGCGGACGAAGTCGCGGGCAGGGGCTATAATCTATATACTAATATTATAAAAAAGTAAAGTAAAGTAAAGTTCACTTAAACTGTATAAAAATGTGTATAATTATTGCTCCGTGTGTCAACAAATGTGAAAACCACACTAATACTAATAATTTTAATAGGTATACAAGTTATGAAATTCAAATAATTCTCACTGTAAATCATTTAAAATTTCCAAAGAGAACACAGTTATTCTATTGTTTTAAGTTTTCACTTCTGTCGGCAGTCCTTATGACTGCCTCTACTATTTTTTAATTACGTGTCATGTTTTTTCTCTCTATTTTTATTGTGGGATTGTTGAAAGAGAACACGCCACCCTCACTCACCCTTACTACAAACAGTCGCAAATCTATACGTGTAATAAAAATGAAGTGTATGTACGTAATATCAAAATATTTTTTTTTTACTGATTAAGTATGAAAGTATACACGCTACTGATAACAAAAATGCAATTTTTGTCGGTCTGTCTGTCTGTTTGTTGCGGGTAATCTCCGAAACGACTGGACCGATTTTGATGGGAATTTTACTGAGAGGTAGCTAAAATTACAGCGGATTACTTAGGCTACTCCAATTTGGACTAGCTAAGAACTGTGGCTTCGTCTGCAGTACTATCTCCAAAACGGTTGAACCGATTTCCACGGGACTTCCACTAACAGATAGCTGACCTTATAAAAATTTATTGCAACAATTTTAGTTTATACTAGCTGTTAACCGTAGCTTTGCCCGCAGTGCTATCACCAAAATTGTTTGACCGATATTCACGAGACTTTCACTTGCAGATTGCTGACCTTATAAAAAGTAATTTAAGTAATTTTTACTTATACTAGCTGTTAACCGTGGCTCTGCCCGTAGTATTATCTCCAAAACGGTTTGACCGTTTTTTACGGGACTTTCATCGGCAGATAGCGGACATTATAAAAAGGAATTGAGGTTATTTTATTTTAGACTAGCTGTTACCCGTGACTTTGTCTGCTTCAAATTGAGCAAGATTTCAACTTATTCGTTATTTTTATTTGGGGGGAATAATTATCAGCTTATTGCTTACAATTCGACATTATAATTATTAATAACTTTAATGATATAAAGGTCTTCCTATTAAGATCTTATATTATAAATGTATTACGTAAAGAGTTACATAATACAATTTTTTGCGGAACAGACAAGCGTTTATTTTTTGTATAGTAACAAAATCTTAATTATAATGCCAATGTATATTAAATGTAATGTAAATGTAAATCTTTATAATTATATTTTAAGTTAATGTTTCATTAGTTCCTTATACAGTGTAAGTGAGCACTGAGGTAGTTATATTGTGGGTTAAGGTTCGAAATATGTTGCTGATGACAAACCTCATTTGGCACGCTGTTAGTATTTATATATATGTAATGTACACGTTACATGTTACTGTAAGTGGCGTGCGTGCGAACTTACATTTTTTTTAAAGAGCATTTCTATAATTGTATGTAATCTCACAATTATATAATTCTTTAATACGAATAAACAAAACGCGTGCGGAGCTGTGGGTACAGCTAGTTACAAATATAATAACAAAAAAACTAAATTAAAAAACAATATTATAATAACTTTCTTGCCCTTATACCGATATCTATCATATGCCGATGCTGGGCGTACCAATATTTCGTTACAAATAATTTTATTATAATCCTTAAATACCTGTCTTTTTTGAGATTCGTTCCGGACACATTCACACATCATCTTGATGGCAAACTTCGCAATTTTTATTTTCGCTTGTTTCTATTAAAAAGCTAAACTAATTCAGTGGAACGTGTAATTGTTATTAAATCTGTGAAATCTTCTAAGTTATTCATTATTTATTCCAATTCCGATAACTGCTGGATGTCAAATTGTTAAGACCATTATCGAGAAACCAATCTCACACACACAGACACAATAGAACTGCTCGCTTAATAAGAAGCACATAAGAGAATAATTTCTCAGAAGTAATAGAAAATCTAACCTCCACCTTCGCAGTAAATTCTTTGAGATATATCTTTCACTCAGTATAGATTGTACCGCCAATATACACTGGCAATCGAGTAAAAGTAAAATTAAGCTTCCGTACCGTAAAAGTATATAAAACCTTTTATTCGAATAGCAATTTATATTTATCGTACAATAGAAATAACAAAATAGTGTAGGGGTAGGTCAGGATAAGTACAATACCGCCTTATAACAAATCAGATCACTTATTTACTTGCGTATTCGTGCAAATCTCAACAATGACTGACATTTACATTTCATGTTCAACCGTTTCTTACCCGGTAATTGAGTTACTTATATAGTATCATACAGTTATATTATAAAACGTATTTGCATCCAAAAATAACAAAACACATCTAAATGAGCTTAGATAATCCCTGTGTTATGAATTACTGATTATTATTTAAGATTAACAAATAAACCGTTATTTTCGAATTCTAACCTTATTTCTAATTCACACATAAGTATTGTTATTTATTATTACCAAATTAGCTTCTATTCCAAATATTCAAAAATACTATTACTACATTCATTGATAAATAAAAACTCAGTAATCCATATATACCCATAAACACAGTCAACGTCTCAAACCTGTTCGCATAAAATGAGTGCACAATTGAGAATTCAGAGCTCATTTCATTTCAGCTCTCGTCGCTCGCATTTTTTTGACTTTTTGTACACTGCTTTGTAAAGACAACTTTAAATAATTCGTATAAGGTTGAATTTGCAAAAATATAAGCTTAATTGGTTAATAAGTTTATAAGGTCAATGCTCATATTACGAATCATTAGAAAAATAATAAATCTACCTTACTTCCGGATTTCAATGTTCGGGGTTCACACATTTTCTGAATCAATGGTCTTGTAAATGTATATTGCAAGATGGATTGGATGAACGTCATATTAAATTAGTATAGTAAGCCTAACTGTAACGGACTGCAAGCATATGCAAGACATTTAGTGACATTGAAGAGTGAATAGTTATAGGAAGTGGAAGACATGAATTTATTACATTTTAGTTTAGTATTACATATTGTTCCAGTACGTAGAAACTTACAGTGTTAGCAATAGGTTTTTATATGAACATTGATAGACGATTTATTAGGGTTAAGTATTGTTGTAACAAATATAATATGAGTAAATGCAGTAAGGAATTGACAATAGACAAAGGACGTAGCTACATGAGAGCTTTAGGGTCGCGTGAAACGGCCGTTTTTTAAAATATTTCGAAAGAAGATTGGTCGAGCTGATTTCGATGCAGGCCACACCAATAGAATACGTTCAACGGCCCATCACAGCTGCGAGACCTTTAAGTAAGGAATACGAACTTGTTAACATCAGTAATTTCACAGACTCTGGTCGGAACTGATGGACTCTGATCGGTAGAGTCTAATCGGAATATTGACACGACAGAGTCTGGTAAGAACGTACATAATAAGAACGAGAGACAGTTCGAGAGCCAAATACTGAGAACTTCGATTAGAAGAAAGAGCTTGTGTTAATATAGAACTCATCACATAAATATTACGGATTGAGGTGATTTACAATCACCCCAGTAATACAATAATTTCGCAACACTAACAATGATTAATAAAAAGAATTTTGAAACCTTTCGCAACCACTATATATAGTAGAAATCGTTCACATTATTTCAACAGATATTACTGCAATAAGATTACGTCTATTCTCGTTTCGAAACGTTGAACTTCTATAAAATTTAATAACTTTATTATAAATCCTTGAGATTTATTCAGGTGATTAAATAGCATAAAGAAATAACATAATTTCCTTTCTAAAATAGAAATAAATATATTGTCTGGAAAAAAATCGTCTCTAAGTTGTCGAGTGTTCGCATATTCAATTACGAGAGATAATTTGCATACCGACACCGAGTATTAAATATTTTTCTTTTAAAATAAAATGGAGAACGAGCCGATTCAATTCAAAATTCAATTTGCCGGGAGACTCAACTTGCTGAAAGTTTGTAACGCGTTCCGACAAAAATGAATAAATGTAATAAAACCTTTAAATACATGCATGCATTCATGCATACTACTTCTTACCGCGTCTGTCTGTCTGTCTGTTCGCGATAAACTCAAAAACTACTCAACGGATTTTCATGCAGTTTTTACCAGTGGATAAAGTGATTCATGAGGAAAGTTTTAGTATACAATTTGTTAAGGATTTTTTTTTATAATCAGGGCGGGACAACGTCTGCCGGGCCTGCTAGTTGTTTATATAGTACATATTTGTACACATGTCCATATCATGCTAACCGATTACTCCTCAACTTCTCTGTCACTGGTGCTATTTTCAAACTTCCCTTGATATACTTACTCATTCTTAATCTTATCCATTCCAGTTACAGCACACATATTATTACATTCGCATCTCTGCCACGTATAATCTCCTCTCATATCGTTGTGTTTTCATCAGTATTTGCACATATTTACATCAAGTCTTTATTTCAACAAAGAAAAGACGCGTAAGGAGCCATGGCAATATGTAAAGTATATTAAAACTCACATGATCAATTCATTTTGTATCGACCTTTGCATTACATTAATATACAGTTATAAAATGCACAGTTACGCTACAATTATAAAGAGAGATATTTGTTTCTAATGGATACACTCAGAAATACTTAACCGATCTTAAAAATCCTTTTACCTGTAGAATGCTATATTATCAGAGAGTAATATTAATAAATCTACTCATATACACGGTACATGCATACTTATATTTCTATACACAAATAATAAAGATAATAATAAAATGGTATACATAGAACAAAAGAATAATTATAATATATATAGGCTGTAAAATGGGTTGTATTTCAAATTTTATTTTCTTTACAAAATCAACATTAACGCGTGCGAAAGTCGCAGGCAAACGCTATTATTCAATAGAATGCAAGTAAAAAAACAATAAAAGTAAATAGAACACAGGTGTTAGAATATTAATTACTTAGAGAAGCATCACGTAACAAATTATTAACTACATAGCGAAGTTTAATTGGGTTACTACTAAATTATCACCGAAGTCTCTCTGAAGTTTAATTTAAAAAGAAAAATTAATTACTGTCGACCAATTTAAATATCTAAGCTAAAAACAAATTCCGTGTGAAATACGACTGTCCCTGGGAGCCAACCATGGAACAACTAACAAGCATTTATAACTCGCTAACATATGCATTCACAGTTCGGCCCTTCTCTCTAATGCTCGATTATTGTCCAACGCCAAACTCGACCCTGACGACTGATATACCGTGCACTACGCGACACCCTCCCACACTTTTATACAATGTACACGGTAACCTACACTTTTGTGTTAATTAGTCCGCTACAAAATATTATAGCGTGATGTTAAATAACAAGCTATTTAAGGTATACCTTCCACTATAGACTTCGCTTAAAAAGGCTAAAAAATATTTTTTAAATCTGATTGTTAGTTCCTGAGATTAGGACCTTCATACGAGCAAAGAATTTCTCAAGCTATACGTCTAATATTGGTATAAATTCTATGCAATTCGCCAAACTCGAATATCACTACATATCATACAAAGAGTCCTCTGCACGTTTGTCTGTATGTCTGTTCGCGATAAACTCAAAAACTACTGAACGGATTTCAGTGGTTTTCACCAGTAGATAAAGTAATTCAAGAGGAAGGTTTACGTATATTAATTATGTCAAGGTTTTTTTTAATTATCAGGACGGGACAAGGTCTCGCTAGTGAATTAATAAAAAAGCAGCCGTCTCGTGCCTCATGAGCAATTGGTGATTTTTAATATATACGGAACGATAGTCCAATGAGACTACAGGGGTTTAATCACCTTCGGTCGCAACAATAAAAGCTATTATTACCTGAACTGGTGTTGCTAGAAACAGGTCCCGGCTTCCGCGAGACACCTCATATGTAGACGACTAATTCAAGCCTTTTGAGTTACGCGAAATATAACTAATCCTATATAACGCAAATTAAAGACAAGCCGTGAACACGAAACCATTTGAAAAGTTTACATCAGAGATAACTGCAGGTGCAGATATTGCAGTAAACTAGCAACACGCCCTGTTAATAAAAAAAAAACCTTGACAAGTTATATACCTAAGCCTTCCTCATGAATCACTTTATCTACTGGTGAAAACCGCAAGAAAATTTGTTCAATAGTTTTTGAGTTTATCGTCAACAGACAAATAAACAGACAGACGTGGCAGAGGACTTTGTTTTCTAATGTGTAATTCTAAATTAAAGCGTGGCGGTATCTATGAGATATCTATAAATTGGTGCTACAATTTTCTGTCAACAAACTAATTAACAGCGCCATCTGTAATGCCATGTGTCTTAATAACAATAATCAACATTGACAATTATTTAATTTATGATTAAAAAATATTCAGGCCAATAATCGAAATATAAATTATCCTATCTCTCAAGTTGAACCAAACTATACACAAATGCTAACTTCCATGAAGATTGGTTGAATTGTTTCGGAGTTCATCGTGGACAAACATCATGACACTGGATTTTTATACATAACTAGCGGGCCCGGCAGACGTTGTCCCGCCCTAATTAAAAATAAATCCTTGACAAATTATATACCAAAACGTTCCTCATGAATCACTTTATCCGCTGGTGAAAACCGCATGAAAATCCGTTCAGTAGTTTTTGAGTTTATCGCGAACAGACAGACGCGGCAGGGGACTTTATTTTATACTATGTAATGAAGATGATCTAGCAACACTATTAACAAATACACCGGATCTCGCGTCTCCAAGACCACATTGTGACGTCATAACCACCTCAGTCACGCTTTATTAAGAATACTGGCTAGCCATCGGGCCAGATTGCGTTGTCTTTATGTTTGTCGTTAAACATAATGGCGACATTCTCGACACCTAAACGTTAGAATAAAATTCCTTTTCGCTACAGTTTTTCACTAAACAATGTTCAAAAGAGTCTTTATTATAACCTAAATTATAAGCAGTAACCAAATAATATAAAGTGAATTATATTAAAGTGCATATGAAACTACAAGTACATATTAAAGCTTAATATCATAATGCAGCGTCTTAAAGTTTTTACACTAGGTAGCGATTTTAGAGATGTACCGAATATCGAATTTGACCGAATTTTAAATTTAAATATATGCTCAAATCACCTGCCAAAATTTGTCTTCGTCATTAAAATAGAAGCAATCAGAGCATCGATTTTGATTTTTTTCTTATATATCATAGTATTTAGCGTTTGACCACAATTAGAGGAGGTAGTGGGGAAGGGGGAGGGGGAGGATAGGTGGCTATCCAGCGTTCTCACTGACTGAACGAAACGCAACAATGCAAGCACTGTTACTTAACGTCGGTGTTTCTATGGGTCGGGTGGTACTACTACCCCGAGCGAGCCGACCCATTCATGATGAAACCAGTAATAGCTTCACCGTGGTTCTAGCACCTACAAAGTTCAAATCAAAATACTTTTTCTTATAATAAAATTTAGCAATACAACACGTAAACTTTCAAATATTAACATAAAATCTATTATTATAGTGAGCGTAACATTGCTGTGCTTTAAATCTAATTCAACATTGATATTTTAATTCTAATCTAAATCTATCATATTTATTCTAATTAATTCGAGAAACGATCTATATTCATAAATATAATAACAGTACCGAAATTTGGCACAAATATATGCAACATAAAATGTTAGTTGGTACTTCCCTAGCTTTTTTCCGCTTACACTGGCATAGTTAAAGTAGATCTGATATCTCAGCTAATACATTTATCTTCTTACTGTTCAGATTAAATAAAAGGAAATCAAGGGAAATTGCAAATTTTCCTTTATTTCCCTTTAGAATTTATTCCTTGCCCGCGGAATTTTCATCGGCAGAATTGAAGCAATTGAACTCGTTTCTTTGTTATAAAATACATTGAGTAAAGATAATTTCGTAAGACTTATATTAAGACCGCCTCTGTTATTTAGAAATTTAAGGAAATAAAGTAAAGCTATAGATAGAAGGGGTTAAATACCCGCTATAGACAATTATTAGGTTTTAGGATAGACATGTACACGATAAGATGGTTGAGCTTGGAAGAAGAATTCAAAGTACTCTTACTGAAATAGATTATACGACCGAGTAGATAATACTGCTATATAATGAAACATAGACTCGTCATTGTTACGCTTGCCTGTTAATACAATGTTTGAAGGATTACTTAAAATAAAATACACAAGATCTTCTACTTATCTATGTACTTGAACACTGAAACGAAATTCTCCGTCATCCAAAAGGTACTAAACTTATTATCAGTGATCAATTTGCTTTGGTAAATGTACCTAAGAACCAAACGCAATTCTGCCTAAGTTTATTCTGTCTTCAATCAAATCGTTTGATAATTTTTTAAAGCATGTGATCGTTAATCACAAGGCATTTAGCGAGCTTTGAAATTGCTACGACTATCTAACTTGCATCAAAACCATGACTGACAAATGTTTGTAACTTTTTATATAATGCCCACGGCACGCTTTAAGGGAAAGAGAAGTGGTTCGTATCAAATTGCGATCCTCCTCTCTCCCTTTATATCGCTAATTCCAAATATTATTGTACGAAACCAGCAAAATAGAAAAACAATACACCCGTGCCAAACCAAGGCGGGCAGCTAGCCCTAGTATGAACTTTAATAAAATTGTATGCTTTTATTTTTTGCACTGAGAATCTCTTGTAATAAACGATATACTAGAGATATAAACTATACAATGAAAACATATTTTAATCGGAGCTTATGCAAAGATGTCTCTGTACAAATTGATGTACATAATGTGATAATTATTATTATTATATTTAATTTTATTACCTATATATTATTCCCTCTGTTACACGTGCCAGTAATATAATCCGTGTTGCCAAGGGTGCTGGCGGCGGCACCGCCATCAATCTTCGAGGCTTATTTACAAAGTACCGTAGGAATTTTATCTCCCTACGCGTTCGTGACCATGCTCTAAGCGAAATAACCTTCTTAAATGGAAAAAGTAACAGACGTAGACTTAACTCATTTTAAAAGGTCACATTTTTGTTCGTTCCATGTGCAAGCAATAACTTTAAAAGTGAAGTAAAATTATATTGCTTAAAATATGTAAAAATATATTCGATTAATAAAAATATCTGAAAGAATGTTAAATCATGTAAAAAAATCCATTGTTCTTTGAAGCAAATATCTATATACCATTTTTAGTTTCCGTTTGTTAGTGTAGAACAGTATATTCTCAATCTCCATTGCAGTAAATAATTATTCTGTGTGTAAAGCAAATTATTGCCAATCGCATGTATCTTGATTTGTTCGCTTCAGCGACTAGCCATTAATTGAAGCTATATACGACATAAGTCCAAGATGTTGTAAAAGCAATGCTCAGTGGTTAGCAAGTTCGGACACAGCGTCGATCGACGTAGGTACTAATTATTTGGAATGAACCGTAGTTTTCCGTAAAGGGAAACATCGTGATTTAATCAGTTCATGGTCGTAGGGCTTAGTTGAAGCTCGCCTGAGTAGCTACCACCGTTAGTTGAAAATTTTTCGCCAAGCATCTATAAGTGTTTTTCGGCAGCTGTACTTGAGGCAGTCTCTCTCTAAGTTTAGCATGTTTATCATCTTGGACCACATCGTCCTTTAAAATCAGATAGATCGTGACAAGCACTAAAATCTATAACATATTACAAAAAAGATATAATATTTTATTTTATTGTAAGACTGAATTCACTCACATTGTAGCCTTCCCACCATATCGTGGTGGCCTGACTACTTTGGCTCATAATAACGTTACGATATTAGTTTTCAATAGTTAATTTTGTGCTGCAGCAAATACAATACACTCATGTATGTTGATCTGCTTCAAGAGCTGTCGTGATCTACCAGCACAGAATCAGGTTGCCACAATTCAATGAATCCCCCCCCGCAATGAGAATCGATTTTGCAGGCGTTACGGTTTTCACACACTAGATGTTGTCGCTCCAAAACATGACAAATATTTGTCGCATGACAGCAGCCTTTTGCTACTGCATCAAGTAGTGAAACATTGTAAGCATTGTAGTGATAATGAAACACCTATTTTTTATATATTCGTTATATTCCATGATATGCCAATAACAATCAAGAATGCAGATTAGAGCTTTGTAAAATAGAAGGAAGTATATTCCGATTACAAATAGTAATAAATCGATAAGCGATGCCCATTATATTAATAGTGAACATTTCATGTGAACGGTCGTACGGATGATTGATCACACTAACGAGCTGGAGACTCGCTTATACTTGTCATTATTTGATCTAATATCAGAGTTACGAGTTACCATAAATTTATATTAAAAACTAGCTGACGCCCGCCTATTTCACTGCGCATTTAATATCATTTTAATGATAAAGTAATGGTCAGTGGAATATAAATAAGTAGCCTAGAAGCGTCCACGGAAAATTCCACATCGAATGCCGATAGTTTCCGTAGTTTTAGCGTGAATTAGACTCATAAGAAGTTTATTTATCTGCAAAGGAACGCATGAATTTAACCTAAATTATGGCTTTGAATTATTACAGGCTTCGCCAAATATTGTAACCGCTCCGAACAAGACCAGAACAGAAATTTCGTAATATATATATAATAGGTCTTTACCTATGAAATTGCCGTTCTGCAGTACTGGCCATTTCAAATCAAAATAATTTTTGTTTGACTAAGAATTGTAATTTCAAATTAATTTTATTTTAAAAACATGGAATTCTTTTTCCGAAAGTAGTCATTTGTTTATTGATTAGTGTTACATTTTCATCGCATTTCAATCTTTTTTGTCCTCATGGATACGTTAAAAATTCGAATAATTATGGAATATGAGTACCGTCGTGGCAGCAACGCGGCACAAGCGGCACGCAACATCAACGACGTTTACGGAGCTAACACTACAAACCAACGCACCACCTGTTGTTTGCTCGCTTCCGTTCTGGAAATTTCGACCTGAGAAATGAACCTCGCAGTCGTCCGAAGACTTTGGTCAACAATGACGAATTAAAGGCGATTGTGGAAGCTGATGATACACAATCTACGGCTCAATTAGCAGCAGCTTTCGACGTTAGCGTCAAAACAATGTTGGTCCATTTGCGTCAAATTGGCAACGTAAAAAAGCTTGACAAATAGGTGCCCCACGAACTCAATGATCGCCAGCGCGAAGTACGCGTCGAGACGTGCCTTGCACTGCTCAACAGACACACAAATGAAGGAATTTTGAACCGCATTGTTACCTGTGATGAAAAATGGATTCTGTTTGATAACCGCAAGTGCTCAGCAAGTTGGTTGGATCCTGGTTCATCACCTAAACGAAAACTTACCCCTAGAAAAGTGATGGTCACTGTTTGGTGGTCTAGCGCCGGTGTGATTCATCACAGCTTCTTACCAAACGGGGTGAGCATTACTGCAGATGTGTACTGTGAAGAACTGAACACAATGATGGAGAAGCTGGCACATCTCCAACCAGCATTGGTCAATCGCTCGTCTCCGCTGCTCCTGCACGACAACGGGCGACCTCATACTGCACAGCAGACGGTCTCCAAGTTGCAAGAACTGGGGTTGGAAGTTCTCCGTCATCGACCCTACTCACCAGACCTTGCGCCTACAGACTACTACTTTTTCCAGAATTTGGATAACTTCTTGGCGGGAAAAAAATTCAATACCCGAGAGGCAGTACAAAATGCCTTTGAACAATTTGTTGCCTCCCGTCCAGCTGATTTCTTTAAGAAGGGCATCAATAAACTGCCACTGCGTTGGCAAAGTTGCATTGATTGCATGGGTGATTACTTCGATTAATACAAATACAAAATACATGAAAAAAATTCGTTTAAATTTTTTCATACAAAACGACAATTTCATAGGTAAAGACCTAATATTATGTTCAACAGGTACGCGTTTGGCCACAATCTCACCTGATGGTAAGTGACGATGAAGCCGTCGATGTATCTCACTTACCCACTAGATGCCTTTTCACTCTACCCTTGAAGATTCCTAAGTTATAAGATAACGGGAAGACAGTCACCGGGAGTGAATTCCACTCCTTAGCCGTACGTGTAAAGTATGTGTATGTAATAAATATGTGTAACCTTACAGTTCCTGTTCATTAGATTGTATGTTTATGAAACTGACAAAGTGATGTGGGCATTTTCTGGCGATAATAAATCAGTTTATTTCTAAATCAAATATTATCTTAATTAATTCGATTTTATTTATACCAATATCGCTATTATCACATAATATGACACGTCTATCGGCTTGACTGTTCGCGATAAACTCAAAAACTACTGAATGGATTTACATTCGGTTTTCACCAGTAGATAAAGTCATTCACAAGAAATGTGTAGGTATATAATTTGTCAATGTTTTTTTATTATCAGGGTGGGAGAATATCCACCGGGCCCGCTAGTATACCCTATATTGTTCATGAACTTGTTCATTACGATCCTTAAACATGAGCACAATTTTTTGTTACACCTTGTAGACGTATGCTTAAAAGATTAAAAACGCTCCGATTATGATTATTTTCAGAATAGCTGCCTTTTTAATTTTACAGTTTTTGCCAAATCCTCTGTTTTCATTGATTATTTAATTTGTAACGATGGTTTTAAAATATTTTCACTATAAGTTTAGTGAGACTTATGCTATGTTACTTACAATATAAAGGATCCAAGGATGACGGGATATGTATTTTCCTTATGAATTTCTTTATAATTTTCTGATGAACTGTTTTAGGTGCGATTCATTTATACAAATATCGTATGATTCTGATCACGTACTGTCAAGCTAAGTGCTCGTTGAGATGAATCCTGGAAATCCTGAAAACGCTCCCTAAATCATTTTTAGGGCTTACTTTCAGTTATACATTCGATAGGTATATGTATAAATGATATATCGATGCATTTTAATGCTGTATCTGGCAACTCAACAATTTAGGCAAGCGCCAAATATCAGCGCAATGCGACACGTATGTATAATATATCTCCTTCAATACTGCTGTATACATTTTATAATTTTACTATATTATAGGTGTGTTTTAGGCTATATTTTGATATAAAAGATGTTTCGAAAACAATAGTTCAAGATATTAAAATTTCGTTCTGAAGACGTTCCTCCCGGTTTTGTATATTAAAAAAACCTTTTTCTGTTTCCATTTTATTTTTAAATAGAGCAGTAATTTTACAATATTTTTTTTTTTATCTTTATTTTTGACAACCTATCTTTTAGATTATTACTGCCATTGTCGAGTAGTTAATAGCATTACAAGTTCTTCTTTCATTCCATTTTTGGCAACCAGTCTTCTAGTAGACTATTACTGCCATTGTCAAGTGAGTATCGATATTACAAGTTTCTTGATATAATTTCAATTAACTAACAAGATGGTGGCCATCTTGTTAGAACTTTCCATGGAGTTTTTGTGGCATCTCAGAATTCATGGTCCGAGGTATTATTTTCTATTCACTTCACTTATGCACAATAAGCAAACTATATCACATAAAATACCACCAATTTTATACAATAGAGGCGTCATCTGAGGCGGGGTGGGCAACCGTGGTGGGCAGGAAGAAGAAACCTTTTTTTTTTAACGTGGGGAAGTCCCTATGGGTATCCTCCCGGGGGAGAGAGTGGGTTATGTCCGACTTGCACGGACTAAAACCCCACGGTGTACCGACAGACCGTTGTGTGGGGGCGGCAAGGGATCGTTCCAGCTAATCACCTTGTAGAGCCGCCCCCACGGTCCGCCCGGCGGAAGGTGACCGCCGGGTTTCTACCTATAGAGGGACAGACCGGGTACACACCGGCTGCCCCCCCTCGTCCGCCGGACCTGTGCAATGAGGAGATGGGCCCCCCGGCCCACCCCCTACGGTGGCGGGAGGAGTTGGGCAAAGCGTCGCCTCCTCCCGCCTGTCCTCCTTTGGCGGAGAGACCATCCGCCCGTCGCCGTCGACACATAGGCGACCTCCCTACCCTCGAGATACGCCTCCAACTCCCGCCGCAGGTACGGGGGCACTCCGAAATACCGGAGCGCCTCCCGTATGACTCCATGCGGCAGGGTGTTGAAGGCGTTGGCGATGTCGAGTGACACCGGGAAAACCCTGTCCCCCTGGGAGGTCGCCTCTGCCGACAGCGACTTCAGGAGGCACAGGGCGTCCACTGTGGAACGCCCTGTCCGGAAGCCATACTGTGCGTCTGCCAGATTCGGCCCCACGCCCTCTAGGTGCTGGACGACCCGGGAGGAGATAATCCTCTCCAGCACCTTCCCGGCGTCGTCCAGCGGGACGAGGGGCCGATACGCGGACGCGCAGTCCGGAGGGCGGCCTGCCATTACCATGAGGCAGAGCCGCCCAAGCTTCCAGGGCTTCGGGAACTGCCCGACCGAAAGACACCGGTCGAACAGCTCCCGAAGCTACCCCCCTAATTGGCCCAAGGCGAGGCCGAGCACCCGACCCAGGACCCCATCAGGGCCGGGCGCTCTTCGCCGGTTGAGGAGGCGCTCGACAGCCCTCCCCATCTCCTCCTCTGTTATCGGAGGGGGAGGACCGTCGAGCACCTCCTCGACTACCTCCCGAGGCGGAGGCATGGGAGGAGCTGGTAGCATCGGAGGGTCGGAGAACAGTTCTCCCACGACCCTCGCTACCACCTCCGGCCGGAGGGTCTCCATCGCCGGGGGCGCCCAGGATCGTAACTTCATTCGTACGATCCTGTACGGGCGCCCCCAAGGATCCCCCTCCAGCGTCTGGAGCAGCTCCTCCCATGCTCCTTCTTTCGCCCGGCTGATGGCAGCCTGCAGGGTCTTCCTGCACTCCCTATAGCTGCCATACAGCCGGGCCTCCGCCTCCGGGTCCCTATGCCGGCGCCGGCGGCTGCGCCCGAACAGCCGCCCGGCCACGCAGTAGGCCGCTCGGGGAGCGGCGATCTCCGGCGACCACCAGTACACCGCCCGTTTGTCTGGGCTTCCGCTAATTCACGGTTGAGGTGGCTCATCGCCCAACAGGGGAACTTCGTGCCCCTCCGGGGGCGGGTGCCACTTCCGGCTTGGGAGGTGGAGACCTCGAACCTGATATATCGGTGGTCCGATAAGGTCTCCACCTCCTCCAGCACCCTCCACCCCCGGACACGGCGTGCGACGGACGGGGTGGCAAACGAGACGTCCACCACTGACGTCCCATTCCATCGCACGCACGTGGGGACGCTCCCCTGGTTGAGGAGGGACAGCCCCAACTCGGCTGCCCACTCCTCAACGGCCATGCCCCTCAGGTCCGTGACTGCCGCTCCCCAGGTCCTCGACTTAGCATTCAAGTCCCCCATGAGGACCACGGGGAGCGGCGACAGCCGTCTCACAGCTCCCTGCAGGGAGCCAAGGAACGCCTCGAACTCCCGCAGGGGCTTGTTAGGGGAGAAGTACGCCCCCACAATGGCGTACTCTCCCCAGACGGCCGTCACGAACCCGACCCCTCTTTCCCTTGCCGCCAGGGACGAACCTCGACCCGCCACGATCGCCACGGAGCCGTTCCGATCCCCAGCCCACTGCGGCTGGGAGGGAACGAAGTAGGGCTCCGTGGCGACCGCGAGCCCGATACCCCACTCCGCCACTGACTGCACGAGTAAGTCCTGTGCAGCGGCGGAGTGGTTGAGGTTCGCCTGGAGGAAGTTGCATATGGACCGATCCATTATTGGTCCATTGCAACTTCCTCCTGCATGGCGGCCACCACCCTAGGACCTGTGGCCACAACCGGGAGGTCCCTACCCTTGGTGGTGGGGGGCCTGCAATTACGGCTCCCCATCGTGAGCGTGTGCCCTGAGAGACGCCGTCGAAAGATGGAAGCAGGACCTGGCGGACGAGCGGTTCGGGCGGTTTACCGTAGACGCCGTCCGCCCGGTCCTGCGGGAGTGGATGGAGAGGGAGTGGGGCTCCCTGACGTTCCGACTGGTGCAGGTACTCACCGGACACGGTTGTTTCGGGTGGTATCTGCACCGGATCGCACGCAAGGAGCCGACTGCCGCCTGCCATGAGTGCGGCGCTGACGAAGATACCGCGCAGCACACTCTGTCTGAGTGTGCTGCGTGGGGAGAGCAGCGCCGCATTCTGGCGGCGGCGGTAGGAGCGGACTTATCGCTGCCGAGCGTGGTTTCGGCCATGCTCGGCAGCGAACAGGCGTGGCGAGCGATGGCCTCCTTCTGCGAGGAGGTCATCTCGCAGAAGGAGGCGGCGGAGAGGGCCCGCGAGGCAGACCCGCTAAGTGGCCGTCTCCGCCAACGGAGGATCGGCAGGAGGAGGCGGCGCTTTGCCCAACTCCTCCTGCCACCGTAGCCGGACCTGATCACTTTCCGCCGGGCGGACCGTGGGGGCGGCTCTACAAGGTTGATTAGCTTGAACGATCCCTTGCCGCCCCCACAAAACGGTGTGTTGCTACACCGTGGGGTTTTAGTCCGTGCGAGTCGGACATAACCCACTCTCTCCCCCGAGAGGGTGGGTATCCATAAGGGATTTCCCCACGTTAAAAAAAAAAAAAAAAGTTAAATTCTGATCTTTGGGTAACCTTGGCCCAAGCCGAGGTGTGCTGTGCACCCTTGTGGTAGTTGGCACATTAAAATCGGCAGAGTACCTTAAGAGCTCGTCTTAGTAGTCCGATGAAGTTGTTAAGGCCTTGTCAGGCCGATAGCTTAGTTAGTTAGAAAAAAAACAGTAAAAAAACTTTGTCATCTCTTTTTGTCAACCGATTTTCTTTATTTTGTTTTTATTAACGATCTTTAGTGTAATCAATAACAAACCTTTATTTATAAATCTCAATTCGTCATAATTCACGATCCTTAAGTGTATTAATCGTCTAAAAAAACATTATTTCAAACTGAAAAATTTGATGAATCATGGTCGAGTTTCAACAACTGAACGATCACTACTTTTAATAATCATTTGAAATAAAAGTGTATTAATAAATTTAAAAGGTGATTAATCACTTAAAGTTATTGTTCATTCAAATTATACCTTATAACCGCAATTTAAAAACTAGGTATGCATTATTTATGTTATTCGATCGATATAATAAGTACATTTTGAAGGCCATTATAAAAACCACTTGGGGCTTAGCGTTTTATAATGACGAAGCAAGAATACTTTGGTACGTTCAATACTTATAAACAAACATTCTGAACTTGCATTAAAAAATTCACAGCGATCTCTAAAAGCATATTTATATGAACGTGTTGCATCTGTACTTGTTGTTGTACAACAGAATCAGATCTAACTCGTTTACATACCGAATAAAAAATATTTCTTTCAATCAAGAAACTGAGAAAGCCTTACGAACCTTCAGATAGGTCGCAAATTGCATGTATCAGGCAACAGCCCAAGCCGAGGTGTGCCGTGAACCCTTGAGCTAGTTGTCAAATAAAATCGGCTGAGTGCCTTAAGCGCTCGCCTTAGTAGTCCGGTGAAGCTGTTAAGACCGTGCTGTGTAAATGGCGTAGTCAGTTCGAAAAAAAATAACCTTACGAACCTTAACGTCTCGGCTGATTTTTTAAGACCCAGATCTCAAAATGGCGGATTATATTCTTATATTTACGACATCGTAAATTGAAAATTTCGCGATTTAGTAAAAAATGATCGTACAAATGGAAAAATAATTAATAAATATATTATTATACGTAAAAATTATATTACAACGCATCATTTGTTATTTTTCAAAGCGTTGTAATAACAAAAGGTATTTTTAATGCTTATCTGTTGACCTGTACCTCACGAGGTCTGCATTCGTTTGTATGGAACTTAAACCTTTACGGTGTTATTACAAAAAAGTTAAATACGAATTGAATACTTGCTTTAAAAAGGTTTCGAATTATATGCACCGCGCTCGCCCGAGCCAAGTTCGCGTTATCGTTTTTCGCAAGTCCAATCTAACGTAACCGAAGCGAGACAAAAGAGCAAGATGGCGAACATTCAGCGACCGCGGTGCATTTAATTCGAAACCTTTTTAAAGCAAGTATTCAATACGTATTTAACTTTTTTGTAATAACATCGTTATGGTTTTGGAGGGTCCAGGAATCAATACCCTACCAGCAGTTCGACAAACATTCCACACGTCGAAAGTACCGTCAAAAAACTCGATGGGTATTATTAATATGCCAGCTTTGCCCGCAGCTTCACTCATGTTTATTTAGATTTAAGTTATCTGAACATGTACACAAAATTTCTAGATGCGTAGAAGCGAAAAAAAAACTCACAATCGCATTTATAACATTAGTAAGAATTTTTTGTGAGATTTTTATATCATTCATGTATTATTCACATGGTTACTTTAAAGGTTTTGAGTAACATATAAAAGAAGGAGTGATTTTCCAACATCAAAATCAGGCACCACTAACCCCCACACACACGCGCATACACAAAACAAAGGGGAAAAACGGAAAAATAGGGACTGAACACAGAAGTCAGTTTAATTTTGAATAGAAACTATACAGAAATGGCGAAAAAGGAATTACAATCAAAGATATCAACGATTTCTGTGAGTAAAGATTTTAATGTTCATTTGTCAAAATAAAGATTGGGTTTTAATTTTCAACTGATTCAAGTATTAAATATAAAAGTTGATGTAATGTTCTTTGAATTTTAGTAATATTTACTATTAAAAAAATATCCTCTTCCAAATACATCGCGGCTAAGTATTTACTGAGAATAGTTACAATAAATGCACTTTTTATCTAACACTAAAAATAGATATGAAAAAATTCCGGAAGATGTCATGTTATGTCATAAACATAAGTGCTATAGTATTCCATATTTGAGGTACCTATTTCATATTTAGGTACCTTTATTATTATTTAGTTTTTGAAAAAAAATTCTTACTTATAACTAACTCAATATAACCAACGATCGTTACAAAATAAAGTGCAAATATATGGTTGTTAATAATTACTACAGAAAGTTTTTTATTTATAACATTTGTGTAAATTATGCGTAAAAAACAAAATGGTATTCCATATTTGGTCACTTTCCTCTATTGTTTACATTTTGTTTCACTTTCAAATGTTAAAGAATTTACAACTTTATTTTGAAACCAGGTAAGTATAAATATCATTTTAATAAATTACATGTAACGAGTTACTAATAATATTTTGATATAAAAACCACTTTATCCGAGGTCGACCATTCAGATATAACTACCATAAACGAAATAAGTCTAAGGCACATACGGTAGCAGTGTAACACCACTATAACTATCAAAAGAAAAGAAAGAGTTTACGCCTGGAATATTTCTTACATTACCTGTTATTTTCCATACAAATTGAACAATAATCTATCATATGATATATATGAACTTGTTCGGTTGCCAGTTTTCATGTGATATTATGAAACCAATATACCTAAAAATTATAATCCGCAGAATTCATATATCCATTATATATTAAACCGAGGAGCTGTGTTTACAAGAGTATTGTGTATACTTTTCATAACCTGATTAGCTACGAGAAAAGGTCGCAATGAGTGGGAATTATTCGCATATGTAACTAGTTCTTTTTATTAAAAAAATCGTTACTCGCAGGTACACTCGTAACACTCTAAAATTTGTGCAATGACATTACGATGATAACCTCAAAATAATATCAGTTTTTATTTATCACGCGTGAAATAACGGTGTTGTAAAAATGAATTTTCACTGCTATATAATTGTATTAAAACAGCTTCCACGCCTAAAATAGTCACACGGAGCAGACGCCTCGTGTGTTTCGCATGTGTTGTGTTGTGTATGGTCAAGCTACGTTGCGCATTGAGTGTACGTTTAAAATAATTGTTCGAGTGTCTGTCACATAAGTTTAGTATCCACAGTAGTGCGAGTCGTGCGACTGCTAGATTTATTAAAAAAATAAAAAATAAACCGTACCTATACAAAACATGTTAATAGCAAGTATTACTTTAAATTATAATTAATTTATTACGTAAATATAGTCGATTGACGATCATCAGAAATACTTAAGGAAGTTTGGATGCTTTTGTGTGTAGTCGAGCGAAGACAAATCTCAAGATATATATTTTTAATTACGTAAACTTAAAAAATTGAAGACCTGTTATTTATAGCATATATTTAAGAATGCTAGCATTTCAAATATTTAGTAATTAACATATTTTTTTGCATAGAGGTCAGTAAAATATGATTATTATTTAGTGTCGAGTAAAACATACTGGCTGATAATCAACCTCAAATGAGTATGTATACATATCATTACATAGTATAAAACAAAGTCCCCTACCGCGTCTGTCTGTTCGCGATAAACTCAAAAACTACTGAACCGATCTTTCACCAGTGGATAAAGTGATTCACGAGGAACGTTTTGGTATATAATTTGTCCTGGATTTTTTTTAATCAGGGCGGGACAACGTCTGCCTGGCCGTTGTGTTTCTGTCATAAATTAATTTTATATAAATGACTGCGATTTTATAATATGTTGTGTTTCTGTCATAAATTAATTATATAAATGACTAGCGCGATTTTATAATATATATAAAACACAACGTTTCTGTCATAAATTAATTATACAAATGACTAGCGGGCCCGGCAGACGTTGTCCCGCCCTGATTATGAAAAAATCCTTGACAAATTATATACTAAAACGTTCTTCATCAACCTTTCTATCCACCGGTGAAAACCGCATGAAAATCCGTTCGGTAGTTTTTGAGCTTATCGCGAACAGACAGACAGACAGACACGGTAGGAGATTTTGTCTTATACTATGTAATGATATGCAAATCAAAATTCAGCCATTAACCCTACCAATGCGGAGATGCTTAAAACTTACATAAAAGTTACTTGAAATAAACCTCATCTGGTTGTGTTTTTTTAATTCAATTACTAGGTTCCCGTTAGATAAATTTAAAGAACTCCTAATCTAATCTAATCTTTAGCAGTCAACTGTGATATTTATTTAGATACACGAGGAATTGGTTCGTTAAAAATTTCTGTATATAAATTATAGAAATTTGAATGTTTAATTAGGCGGCTTACTCCACAAAACTAGTTAGTGGACTAATAAAAACGCAAGTAAGAAATTATACTTGTTTATCTCAAAAAATACTATAAACGCGTTTTAATTTAAAAAATATAATGATCTTTAAAATACTTTAAAATTAATTATCTTCATATCTGAATACGGAACCAAAAAGAAGTAGAAAAAACAATTTAGTATCTATCATGATTTAATTGTAATTACGCAGGTTATATGGGTCATTTAATCATAACAATATGAACGCAGATTACTAAAACGGACTGACTGCAAATAAACAAGTTAACAATAAAAAAAAACAAATCAAAAGTGGCTAGCAGTGAGTTTTAGGCTCGCCTCATCTGAAACACTGGTCAAAGGCGCGCAAGGAGGTTTTAGTTGAAATGACATCGCCGGTCGAACCGCACACAAGCGAAAACCCCGATAATGATGTGCATGTCATCGATATCGAATTCGATATAGAGAATATTATCGAAGATGTGATCGAGAAACCCGATGATGTCACTGCAAACAAGATTCAAGTCGATGAAACTCCAACAGATACTTTAATCCTTATGAACGGAAACGGTAAGTATTTTCTTATTTTAATACTCTAAGGATTCACAAAATATTCTCTACGATTCGTTCGTTTAAAATGAATATTAAATACCCATTCAGAAGTGTCTAATAATAATAAAGAGTCGATGCTAGCGTTCTCGTGTAAAAGGAATTGTTTTTGTGTTTAATCGATTCCCTTTAATTTATGTATCATAATTTTGTCATTACTATGTATAAGTTTACTGATTTTAAGTTGAATTTGTTAAATGTTATTATTATTATTGAGCTCCTATGAAAAAGCGTAATTATATGTAGTCTACATAATATTATGAAAAGTCTTCTATCTTCTAGTTAAAATCGGTTTAGGCATTTCGGAGATTAGTCTAAACTAAGAAAATAATGAAACATGAACACCTGAATTTTATTTATATGCCTCCGCGATAAGTAATTTAGCATCTACACTTAGAATCTACATAGCGTTTAAATAATCTTAGTTTTCAAGTGAAAAAATAACAATAGCCATTGTTATTTGTCGTTTCTCTACCTAAACTATAACTAAATTATGTATATAAGTAACATAATAATAATATTTATGTAAATTAACATTAACCTTGGTATATTTAGGCGGATTTTGAAAACAAAGAGATATGACGGCGAGTTTAAACACCAAAGCTTCTGTAATATAAGAAATGGTGCATTTTAGAAGATTTTTAAATATGTATGAGCTTATTCAATATTTAGTTATAGAATTTCAGAGACATGTAGACGTGAGTATTATATAAGAGTTGTAGTCTATAACTACTTATTTGTTTCAACCTATACCTATATATCCTTTAATAATATTTTCTATAATATAATGTAACTAGCGGGCCCAGCAGACGTTGTCCCGCCTTGATTATAAAAAAATCCTTGACAAATTATATACCAAAACCTTCCCCATGAATCACTATCTACTGGTGAATACAGCATAAACTTCCGTTCAGAAGTTTTTGATTTTATCGCGAATAGACAGACAGACGCGATAGGGGACTTTGTTTTATACTATGTAATGTCTAGTAATATAATCATAACTCGTCCTACTGTTAAACGTGTATAGTTTTTAACTAGTACTTCTATTCTAATACTAGAAGATCCGGTAGGCAAATGTTGTCTTGTCACAAATTTTAATTAGCCATAATATCAAAAAAAATGAATGAATAAATATCGACGGGTGCTAGGTGAAAATTATTGATAACATTTAATCTTTAAATTTAACTTAAATGAAAAGCTTAACATTTAATCAACTTTTTTTAAATGGCGTTTCGTAAGTGATCACCGCCGTCCATAGACACTTGCAACACCAGAAGAGTCGCAAATGCGTTGCTACCCTGTGTTTGGGGGAGGGGAGTGGCGAAGGGGAGGGAAGGGGGAGTGCAGGTGGGTTTATCCGGCGCTCTCACTGACCGAACGAAATGCAACAATGCAAGCGCTGTTACTTCACGTCGGTTTTCTGCGAGAGGGTGGTACTACCCCGGTCGAGTCGACCCATTCATGTTGAAACCGGTAAAAGCTTCATCGTGGCTCTACCACCTCTAAAAATTCTGAAGTATCAGTAGAATTCTGCAAGTATCAAATTAGCCATAGTATAAAATAGATATTAATAAAAGTTATATATAATTTGTTCTTCCGGATAACGCTACTGAAACACATAAAGCCATACATAAATTACAAATAATATGACTTAGATAATATAGAAATGTAATTATTAGTTAGTTATTACGGTATGTTAAAGTATAATTCTATAATTTTTGTTAATTACAATCTCATCTGATGTTGAATGGTGATATGGAAGAGGCCGTCAAGTGCAGTTGCTAGCGACATACGGAACACACCCCTAGGTGCTTGGCGACATACGGTGGTAGGTAGCTATCCAAGCGAAGTTAGAAAAATCCATCATGCTATAGTTTCAGCCTTATGTTTTCCTTCACAGAATGATCTGGCTTATTTGCAAATATTCGTAATTATAGCGGTCGTTGGAATATTAAAGGAGAATATTTACACGAGAACAAATCTATAATCAGATTAACAGGGTATATTATTGGGTAAAATGGTTTCCCTCCACCAAACTCGGCCGACGATCAAGTGCACTGTGAGCTCTAAGGAGGTAGGAGTCTCACATCAACCTTCCCAAGCTACCCGACAAGTTAAAAAAGGTTTTTCATGTAGCTAACTGAGTTTATATGTAAATATTTCTTTGATTTAGCCATGGTAGAACTGATAACAATTTCCCCTCAGTTTGTTTTTAAGTTTTATTTTTCGCAACCGATCTTTTAGAATGTTACTGTCATTGTCGAGTTTGTTGTAGTAATTTCAAGATGGTGGCTCCTTGTTAAAACTATCCAGGGAGTTTTGTAGCATCTAAGAATTCATAGTCCGTGCTATTATTTCCCATCCACTTCACTTGTGCACGGACATTGACATAATGCCAAGGTTATTTAGAAATGTCTTTCTATCAATTTACCATTAATTATAAATAATGAATATAAGGAAATAATGTATACAGCATACAAAATTTAATTTGTATTTATAGTAAAATGTTAGTGAACTGTGTAAATTAATTCACATTTTTAGGCGCGGGTAAGAAATTTTGTTTAGAGGAAGGGTTGGGCAAAATGCCTGTCTTTAGAATACATGTTTGAAATCGTGTGGCAAACATGCTGGTACAAATGTGTGTCTCCCGAATTGTTATATGCATGAATAGCTAGCTTAGTTTAACTTAGACAGATTCGTGGTATTGTATCCAAGGCAACAGTCCAAGCCGAGGTTCGGCCATTTAGGCACCCTTGATCTTGTTGACCAGCGGTAAAGTGCCTTAAGCGCTCGCCTTAGTAGTCCGGTGAAGCTGTTATTGCCCGTTAGGCCAATAGCGTACTCAGTTCGAAAAATAAAAATCTGTTGTTTTAAAAATCATTATTGTTAGTTATCCATATCTTCTATATATATATAAGAGATTCCCACCTATATATTGACTCATCACGATATCTCTGGAACCATAAGGCGTAGCGACTTGAAATATGGTAGGAATATTCCTTTCGCCGAGTAGAGGTCAGCTAAGAACGGATTTTACGAAATTCCACCCACAAGGGGGGTTGCGGGGGGGTAATCAGGGCGGGACAACGTCAGCCGGGCCCGCTAGTACTTAATAATGATAATCTGCGGGCTACAAATAAATAAAATTGAAGTGTCTATTTGTAATGTCAAAATAACAGCTTTTTGCTAAATGGATATGAAAGTATATAGAGTACTTTACAAAAAAAAAATTAACATTTTTGTCTATTTGCTACGGCAAATCTCTGAAATGGTTAAACCGATTTTAAACGGACTTTCAGAACTTTATTTTATTAGGAGTAACTTAAGATACTTTTATTTTAGAAAAGAAATAGGATTCCGCGCAAAAATAATTCTTTATAAAAATACTAGCCTCTACCCGCGACTTCGTTCGCGTGGAATACCTACTTTGGGCTAACGCTAACACGCAGCGGAAGCTCTCAAGAGGAAAAAGTACCCCGATTTTGAAACATTCTTCATGGGTGTTCCCCTCCCATTGTTCTTACCGTGATGATATATAGCCTATAACCTTCCTCGATAAATCAGCTATATAATACTGAAAGAATTTTTCAAATCGGTTTAGTAGTTCCTGAGATTACCCCCTACAATGTCACAAAATATTTACAAATTATACAGATAAAAAGAAAAATGCAATTGTTAAAAGGAAAGTTTGTTAGTTAGCATGTGCAAACACCTCTCTGCAGGTGAAGACTTCCTCTAAAGAAAGCCATTTCTCTCTGGCCTGGGCTGTCTCAAACCAATTTAAACCGGCAGTTTTTACGATGTCGTTCTCTCTAATTTACCATAAGGTCCCTTCCAAAATGTCGCCTTTTTTATCCATATTTGGACTTGGAGACGCGGAAGAGATCCGGCCCAAGGAAAATGGTAACATACTAAGCTTAAAAATGAGAATAGCTGTTAAGTGCCTTTACCGAAGTACGTTAAATGTAGCAAACAATAGATTTTTAGAATTGTATATAAATTTCTATTAAATCTTCGCAGATTGAATGCGATGTTGTTAGAAACCAAATAATATACATAACTTTGTCAGTAAAAACAGTAGTATACGAATTGGCTCATTTTGTATGATCTTTTATGGCTCTTTAACCGGTTAATATCTCTCTCTGTTATAAATATGACATTCACTGTCGCTCTATATAAATAAAATTCAATTTCCTAATGTATGTACGCTAGGGTGTGCCACAAAAAGGTGATACTTTTTTTTCTCGCTCTCACCCCATAATAATCAAACAAAAATTATGACCAAAGGACAGCTCTTAATTTCAATTTTAAGAGGTCCTCCAACGAACTTTAAATTTTCCCATGTAAATAATATAAGGAATTTTTTTTGAACATTTTTGTCAATTGCTGTGAACTGTGAAGAATATTTATTTTGTAAAAATGAATGGATAGGTCTCATTAAGCGATAAATTATCAACAAAAAATTCTTTGAGTCAAATTTCTATCTTTAATATTTAAATTTCTACGAGTCTTTCAAATTTGAATTTTTAACAATTTTGTGTTTTTTTATCTTTTGCGGCTAAACTATAAAGAATGAACGCATCACGTCAGAACAACTGCATCTGTATGCTTAATTATTTTGTCGTCTTTATAATACTCACAGAGAAGTTTATATGAAGGAAAATTATCATAGATCAAAAGATCATTAAAAAAACCTTATGAACGGTAAAATTTGAACTTCGTTCTCAGTGATAAAAATATGAAATTTTAAAAAGTTATATGAACGATTGGATTTAGCTCATTTTGAAATGTAACAATTCAATTGCTAGTTTAAAGAAATTGAATGAAAATATTTATTATTCAATACAGATGTTTTTTCTTTTTTCGAACTGTCTACGCTATTGGCTTAGTAAGGCCTTAGCAGCTTCACCGGACTACTATCTATATACATAATACAGAGGTGTGAACGTTGAGTATCAAAGTTACTAGAAATCTTCAATTTCCTCATCATAAACAAATAACAATCACAAACAAATAAACAAATAACAACAAGCAATCTATCCACATGTAATGCACACGCGATACTGCTCTCGAACTTGATAGCCTCCAAACCATTAGATAATATCTTGTTTCTCATCACATGGCCTTTGTTCATGACATTCAGAATTCAGACACGCGGAACAAGTTTTGTAGGAAAATATCTATACATATAATAAAAATGGAGTGTCTGTATATAATATCAAAATATTTTTTTTTACTGATTGGGTACGAAAGTATACACGCTACCGATAACAAAAATGCGATTTTTAAAATTTTTGTCCGTCCGTCTGTCTGTTTGTTCCGGGTAATCTCCGAAACAGCTGTACCGACTTTGATGAAAATTTCACTGACAGATACCTGAAATTACAGCGGATTACTTAGGCTACTTTAAATTAGACTAGCTACTAACCGCGGCTTCGTCTGCAATGCTAACTTCAAAACGGTTAGATAGATTTTCACGGAATTTCACCGGCAGATAGAAGACATTATAACAAGTAATTTAGTATTCTTTTAATTTAGACTAACTGTTAACCGTGGCTTCGCCTGCAGTGCTATCTCCGAAACGGTTCGACCGACTTTAACGGGACTTAAACCGGCAGATAGCGGACACTATATGAAGTAATTTAGTCTATTTTAATTTAGACTAGCTGTTAACCGAGGCTTCGCCCGCAGTGCTATCTCCCTACAAAACGGTTCGACCGATTTTTACGGGACTTTCACTGGCAGATATCTAATCTTATAGGAAGTGAGGTATGTCTTTAGTTTTATCTTGATATTTTCCTTAAACAAAAGCTCTGTCTCATCGCAGGGGTTTTAAGAATATCAACTTAGACTTTATAATAAATAATGATATGATGAACTCCTGTTTTCATTGAAACTGCCCACGAAGCGTTTTAATTACATATTTAGTACGAAACTATATTTATTATACCTACCAAGGTATATTATATATATACCTTGTTCTACCTAAATAAGGTTAGCACAACATGAGTTTCTCTGATCTTCCTTGACTCCTAATATCTTCACAAAATAATCTTCTACTTATGTGATTTTCATTCCTTCTTATACAATGGCGATACCATATTTATTACACGGCTATTTACATACATATATTTGCTGCTATAGATCACAGTACGTTTGATACTGATCTTAAAAATATAAACTGGGACTGTATAGATACATTTAACAAAGTTAATAATATGATAACCACGTTTAATTCCTACGTGTTGAGAGTATTTGATGTGTATGCTCCTGAGAGAAATGTCCTCATTAGGGACCGTTCCCATCCTTGGCTTACAGACACCGTTAAATTAATGATTAAATTACGTAATAATAGTTACAACAGATACAAAATGAGTAAAAGTGAAATACATAAAAAATTTTACAAGGATATGAAATCCGTTGTTGCGAAAGCTATCTATTCCGAAAAGAAAGCTTATTTTGAGAACTATATTAACAAAAATTATAATGATCCTAAACTTCTTTGGAAAAAATTAAAAGTGGCTATTCAATCGCATTCCAGTAATTCAGATATTACAGATTGTTGCAATGACCCAAACAGCATTAATAAGTTTTTCTTAGATTTACCAGGTGGTACTAATTTTGTACCTTCCTATCGTGAGTTCTTTGAGTATAATAAATATAGTAGTCACACTTTTTCTTTACATCCCATAAGTGAATATAGGGTTACCGATATAATTCGTAAATTAAAATCTAATGCAACAGGCACAGATCGTATTGATTTAAAAATGATTACAGCAACCCTCCCGTATACAATAAAAGCTATTACCACGATAGTCAACTCATCTATAACAACTTCAACCGTCCCTGATCTCTGGAAAATCGCGGTTATAAAACCAATTCCAAAAAAAGGCACTCTAACTGGCATTCAAGACCTTAGGCCAATTAGTATACTTCCGTGTCTTTCCAAAATATTAGAGAAAGTTGTTTCACTACAACTAACCGCCTATATAGAAAAATGTAATATTCTTTCCAAATTTCAGTCAGGTTTCCGTAAAAATAGAAGTACAACAACAGCACTCTTAGACGTGGTTGACAATATACTATCGGCTCAAGATCAAGGCATGGGTACCTTGTTGACACTTTTAGACTTTTCTCGCGCTTTTGATACCATAAACGTAACCCTGCTTTTGTCTAAATTAAGGTATTATGGTTTTGATTCGGCTACTGTTGAATGGTTTCATAGTTTTTTAAGTAATAGACTTCAATATGTGGAAATAGGGAGTGGTATTGGTAATAAAGTTTCATCCAATCTTATGCCAGTTGAGAGAGGTGTCCCACAGGGTTCAATTTTAGGACCTTTGTTGTTCATTCTGTATAGCTCTGATATCGATAATAGTATTAAGTATTGTAAATTTCATTTATATGCAGACGATCTACAATTATACTTACATTGTCTCCCACGTGATACCATGGATACAGCACGTAGGATGAATCAAGACCTCGCCAGTGTAAAAGACTGGGCAGATGCTAACTGTTTGGTCTTAAATCCGACCAAGTCTAAGTGTATGGTTTTAGGATCAAAAAAACAAATTGCAAATATTACGCTCAATCAACCCTCGATCATAATATCCAACGAACCCATTGAGTGCGTATCAGAGTCTCGTAATCTTGGTTTACTTATGGATTCATCCCTGCGTTTTGAAAAACATGTTCTGGAGGCAACACGCAATTGTATGTATAGACTTAAGCTTCTATATAATATTCGCGCATACATTAATACAGAAATTAGAATAATGCTATGTGAATCGCTCATTCTGTCTAAACTAAACTATGCTGATATTGTGTATGATTCTTGTATTCTCAATAAAACAAAGAGGCTTATACAGAGGGTACAGAATGCCTGCGCACGTTTCTGTTTTCACATACCACCACGAACTCACGTCACGCCTTTTTTAAATCAAGGGCGACTCCTAAAAATGGAGTATAGGAGGCAACTGCACCTAGCTACACTATTATTTGGTGTAATAAAAACCGAGAAGCCTGAATATCTCTATGAAAAACTAGTTTGGGCAAGAGATCAAAATAGTTATAGAACCAGAGCTTCGAAGTATATGTTATGTACTCATCGGCATGCTACCACCTCATTTCGGGGTAGTTTTAGGTTCGCTGCTACTAGGTGCTGGAACGACCTGCCCCCTCCAATGCGCAATCTCAACGCGGTACTTACATTTAAAATTCATTTTAAAAAGTTTTTATTAGTATCACAATGTTTGTAAATTAAAGGTTTTGCATCTAATTTTTGTTGGATATATATTTGAATCACGCCTGCAATTGCTTCTCTTATATGTTGTTTTTATGTATCCTACTAATTTTATTTATTTCCCTTGTATACAATATGTACAATATTATTTTTTTACGTTAGGTACTTGTTTTCCCTATATATACTATATTTCATAATTTTAATTGATATCGCTCCGTGACTTGCATTTGGTGCCAGCTGAAAATCAGCGCTAAGTGTTCCTTATAACGCTTTAGCATATGCTGAGCTGGATTCCATTTCGTAATGCTGTGATGTGCATTCTTTTTTATCCACTGTATATTTGTAAACAATGCATTATGAATAAAATATTTCTTTCTTTTCTTTCTTTCTTTCTTTACATTTGGTTTGTAAACATATCACATTACGATAATGAACGGTTGAAATTCATAAACATTGCCTGTTCAACATGTTTTGAATAACAACCTTCGCACCGATAGAAGTGGAAGTTAATGGAATATAGGTAAATAAACATTTTTTTTTGTATACTCGCTGTGTCCAGTTATTACATCCGCGTTAATTCTTAATCAATTACTTAAGGGAAACGCGAGCGGCATTCCCGCACTCTGTGTAATAGTCAGAGTACGGCAGCAATAAACTCCAGTTTTAACCCATTCTTCGAAATTCTTGCAGATTGCATTTCCTCTTAAGAAGTGTAGCGGAAAATTTCAGATTACTTTAAAAAAACGGTAAATACGTTTTTTAATTTCAGACTGGTCGGTTCTGTGATAAATGTGTTCGAACATATAAAACTCCCCAGTTTACAGTAACACATAAACATCAAGAAAAAAAAATATTGTAAAAAAAATGCGTGATATTTTTGCAATACTTATTTCTAATTTTGTGGAAATAAAGTGCTAATATTAGCCGCTGGTTACTACACTTCTGTAGAATATTAGCATTATTTTATTTTCCTATTTCCAAAAAGTGATTGTAGTCGGTAATACTCATTCCATGTCATCTAATACAAGAGGAGACTAAACCATTAATTTATTTGGAGTTTATTTACTTTGAGTATCGACAAGTTTGAATTCAGTAACATAAATCCTAACCTAGTGAAATATATATAATCTAGAGCAAATCACTCAACTAATAGATAAACACAATAATATTTACGATATTAAGAAATCATACGATACTTATCAAGTACACGCAATGACTGATTTGTATCACTACTTATTGTAAAACATAGTCCTCGACTACATCTATCTGTCTGTTAGTTCGCGATAAAATCAAAAACTACTGAACGGATTTTCATGCATTTTTCACCAGTAGATAGAGTGATTCATGAGGAATGTTTTGGTATACAATTTGTGAAGGTTTATTTCATTGTCAGGGCGGGACAACCTCCATAGTTCCCGCTAGTATAATCTATTTAAATATATACTAAGGGAGTAAATTTTCTTTGTCAGAAATGGGAAGAAATTTAGAAAGTGTATTGCGAGCAACATAAATAACTATTATTTTATTTACAATGTAGTGTGTCAAAACTAATCCAAACTTAATACTATAAATGTGAATGTGAGTTTGTTTACTTGTTACGGTTTCACTCCGTAACTACTTAACCGATTTTCATAAAGTTTTTCATATACATTGTTATGTCTCCTTCTTTTTCTTGTTTTAGCTCGGCAGAAGCACTTGCCAGTGTCAATGTTTCGTTTCAATGGAGATTACAACATATTTTACACAATAATTGTCATGTGAATAATTTCAATATTCCAACAAGATGGTGGCTCTCTTGTTAGAACTTTCCAGGGAGTTTTGTGGCATCTCAGAATTCATGGTCCGTGGTATTACTTTCCATTCACTTTAGTTATGCACATATAAATGAACTGAGTAATATAGAGTCAAATAACACAAGGTTATGAATAAACTATATAATCCACTACATGACAAACCAAAATCCCGCCAAAAACTCCAATATCTATGTCTATACTCTATACTACATCTATGTTTGTTTGCTTATTTGTATGGTTGAACGCGCTAATCTCAGGAACTACTGGTCTGATTTGAAAAATCTTTTCATTATTAGATATACCATTTATCGAGGAAGACTATAGGCTATATATCATCACGCTAAGACCCATAGGAGCGGAGCAACAATGAAGAATCTTTCAAAATCGTTTTTTTTTCCTTTTGAAAGCTTCCGTTGCGTGTTAGCGTTAGCCCATAGTAACTATTCCACGCGGACGAAGTCACGGGCAAAAGCTAGTATAACATCAGGTGACCCATCTGTTCGTTTGCCTCCTATGATATAAAAAAAAGTCGTGGTGGTCAAGTGGTTTGCACCGGTGAAATGTTAATGCCATGTCCGCTTTGCTCGTGTTAATTTAAATGTAACCTATCCGTCAGTACTTTTTTCTGGATAAAAAGAATTGTACGTGATTTTCTATACCTCTGAGTACATTTATTCAAAATTTCATGATGTTGGGCTGAGTGAATAAGAGTTGGAAGCATTCCAAACAAAGAATCTCACATTCGCAGGTATAAGGTTAGTTATCATTGGAAATAGATATGGCACATATATTTTTTTATTTCATTTTTAACATATATTTAATTTTAGCTATGCCCCGCAATTTTACTTTCCTTCAATTTATCCGTCCCTCGGTCACTGATAACTCTCACCATAGCATATAGTCTGTCTGCTCTATTTCTTCAATCCGACCCACACTTTGTATGTAGCTTCGTTCCCGAGGGATTTTATTAAGGAAGGACTTAATAAAAAGAGCATCTTTTTTTTTTGTTTGACTAATAATATTGCTAGAAATTACCTTAGACTTTGCAATAGAATACTATATATTAGAAAGGACATAAATACAACCTATATAAAATGTTTTATATAAACAAAGCGAATCATGCATTGTATTCAAATAAATCGTGTTTGTTACGAAAATAAAATGAGAAAAGAAAATAACGGAAAGATTTGACAATATTCTTAAAATATATAAATCAACAACTGCTAATAGAACGAAAGAAATAAATGTTTAATAAACATATACAATGAAGTATTTTACGCGCCATGGCACATAAAGTCGAGTCAATGTGAGCATGCATTATTCGCAACCATCACGTACGACGGTATGACTAAATATTAGGGTGGTTTTTTTTTTGCGACTATTTTTTTTTCTTTACTCCATTGACGGAATATCGTTCGAACTATTAAATAAAAAATTCCCACCAAAGGACGGCTCTTAATTCCAATTTTAAGTACTCGCTAAATGAATTTAAAGTTTTCTCATTTAATTAACACGTAAAAATAATGTTTTTTGCTTAAAATATTTATAGCTTGGAGACATTTCATCAAAATTCTTTGACCATAGAAAGAAATTGTAGAGGGATCCTTCTTCTTCAAAAGCCCTAGTAGCAAATATTTAATCTTTGATGTATCTGGTCAGTAAAAAATTTTATAGTCGATTTTCACTCAAAAGTTGTGGTTTTTCGACTTTTTCTCCAAATCTAATGACTTGACGCCAAAATTGCAAAGGACCTCTTTTGAAAAGAATTTAATTTCCTACAAGATAAGATGACAGCCAAGCTCGAAAAATAAATTGTCTTTGAAAAAGATTTGATTAAAGTTAAGAAAACATCGAATTAATCTATTTTATTGCAATTTTTATTTTTGTATTGGATTTTACAACAGAAAAAAAATTATTTATGGATCAGTAGTAGGAAATTAATCTTAATAGTCAGAATAACGATACTTAATATATTTAAACAAAACGCATTAATATTTATTTGAACGTACTTATTGAAACAATTTATTAACTTATGATTTTAATAATTTATAATTAGTGTGTAAAATTGCAATAAAATAGATTAATTCGGTGTTTTCTTAACTTTAATCAAATCTTTTTCAAAGACAATTTATTTTTCGAGCTTGGCTGTCATCTTATCTTGTAGGAAATTAAATTCTCTTCAAAAGAGGTCCTTTGCAATTTTGGCGTCAAGTCAATAGATTTGGAGAAAAAGTCGAAAAACCACAATTTTTGAGTGAAAATCGACTATAAAATTTTTTACTGACCAGATACATCAAAGATTAAATATTTGCTACTAGGGCTTTTGAAGAAGAAGGATCCCTCTACAATTTCTTTCTATGGTCAAAGAATTTTGATGAAATGTCTCCAAGCTATAAATATTTTAAGCAAAAAACATTATTTTTACGTGTTAATTAAATGAGAAAACTTTAAATTCATTTAGCGAGTACTTAAAATTGGAATTAAGAGCCTTCCTTAGGTGGGAATTTTTTATTTAATAGTTCGAACGATATTCCGTCAATGGAGTAAAGAAAAAAAAATAGTCGCAAAAAAAAAACCACCCTACTAAATATTATTTACAATAGGTATAGATTAACATAAAGACCTTGAATATACTGCATGCACCTTGAAATCGGCCGCGCTTAAACATATATTTCTATCAACTTTTATCCTTAATTTCCATCGTATTTGTTTTGTTATCCTTTTTTTATTATTATTACTAGCTGTGCCCGTGACTTCGTCCGCGTGGAACTTTATGCAAATAAACTGCCTTTCGTTTACTGTGTCCTAGATATTATTTATACCTAGATTATATAATATCCTGTTTTTGTAGGAGATTGATTTTTATTTATGACTAGCTTCTTTCTGCCTGCGACTTCGTCTGCGTGAAATAGTTACTTTGGGCTAACACGCAGCGGAAGCTCTCCAAAGAAAAAAAACGATTTTCAAACATTCTTCGTTGGTGCTTCTCTTCTATTGATTTTAACGTGATGATATGTAGCCTAAAGCCTTACTCGATAAATGAGCTAACACCGAAAGAATTTTTCAAATCGGACCGGTAGTTCTTGAGATTAGCGCGTTCAACCATACAAACAAACAAACTTTTCAGCTTTATACATTAGTATAGACTAGCTGACCCGCGCAACTTCGTATACGTTCAAATCGGTTATTACCGGTTCCAATTTTATTTCCAGACGTGAAATATCTTAAAATACCTAGAACCCGATTATAGCGACACCTACCGAGTGCAATTGTGATACCAAACTATCCTATATATATTGACAACAATGTCTTGCCGGTATCCCCTGGGTTGCTCCTCTGGCCCTCATCTCTGCGCCCCATTGACTATCCTCGCAACAACGCAATAATTTTACCGGCTTATACTTATTATTTCCCATTATCTTCTAACCAACTCCATCACTTAACATGCTGTAAAAAGTAAACTTTATCTCCATGAAATTTTCATTTTGATTTAGCTGTTTGATTTAATAAGAATTTGTAAAGTATACATGAAACCTGTATGTAATAACTTTGGTAATTTGTAATTAGTAACTGCAATATTTATTTTCTTTTCACATAAAAACAAATCTTTTTGGCTGAGATATTAAGCTCAGATATATGGTGTCTGGTATTTTTTTGTAAAGGTAATAGTACTTAATTTTACTATGGAGTTTATTCCTTTATTTCAAATCATTCCAGCACCGCACGCCATATTATAGAATTTTGAAATTTTTAATTAAATTTATTGTGATGAATTATTGAAAATATATATTTACCAAAATAAAAAATAATCTAATATACCTTTTTAGTAGTGAAAGAATTTTTTAAATCGAATCAGTAGGTAGTACCAGATATTACCCCGAACACACAAAACCACAAACTTCATCTTCATATAACTTCAGATAAACTTCGAAATTACTCAACCTATCTTCATGAAAATTGCTATTTATGTACTATAATTTGGACAAACTTCAGAGATTGGATATTTGATATTTCGATTAATGGCCTCAATATCTTTTAATTTGTAAAATGTTAATTGCACGTTTGTCAGGTAATGCAAGACGTAACGTCGCAATCTTCTCGCTCCTGCTTTAGTTGCGGGTGCGGGGAAACCGTACCAGGGTTGGACCCTCTAACGGTGGCCATTGGTTCGACACCCTCTCTAGGGGTGCGTCTGTAGTGGAGGCCTTTTGATGGCTTCCTTCAGGTTATCGGGTGCATCTTTATTACTCGCTCTCTAAGTCGCGAGTGAGTGTGCGTGCGTGTGGTTTAATATTTTTCCGTCTTGTAATAGGGAGGTCGGTACTAACGTCTTCGGGCGGTCTTGTGTGAAGCGGCGCAATGTTTTGGAGGTGCACATGCGCCGATCTATCCGCTCTCCGAAACATGTTCGTGGCGAGGCTGCTTATGAAGTTGTCTAGGCTCTCTACTCGCAGATCGCGAGCGATCGTCGCGTTCTTCACATAACGCGGAGCCCCGACGATCGTTCTTAGCGTCTGGCTTTGTTGAGTTCGTAATCTGCGTTTAAGAGTATCCGATACGCAACCGAACCAAGCCGGGGCTGCGTACGTGAGGCGTGATCTCACGTACGTCTTATAGAGACCTAGCTTCGTGCGGTACGGGAGTTTAGAGTTGAGTACCGGGCACAGCACTCTCCTCGCCACCCTCGCCTGCGTGATGATATCTTCGGTGTGCTTTTTGAAGGACAGCCCCCTGTCGATGGTGACCCCGAGGTATTTAACCTCATTCCTCCATTGAAGGTTCACTCCTTGAAGCGTCAGGGGGGGTGTTGGGGTAATCTTGTAACCAAGTTGGAAGGCTTGCGTCTTTCCGGTGTTTACTGTGAGCCGCCATCTCTCCAGCCACTCAGGAAGCGCATCTAGCGTGGGTTGCAATAGCGCGGCGGACCTCTTCCTATTCATGGATGTTGCATAATATGCAGTGTCGTCGGCAAAAAGGGCTAGTTTAGCCTTGCCGACCACCGGGATGTCGTTGGTATATAAGGCATATAAGAGCGGCGAGAGGCAGCTGCCTTGTGGCACGCCTGCGCGTACCTCTACCTCCCGGGACATCGCGTTTTCCACCTTAACTCTCACTCTGCGGTTTTCGAGGAAGGATTCAATCAGTCGCTGTAGAAGGGCGGGGGTGGTGGTTGCTGTCGCCAGCTTGTAGAGTAATCCTTCGTGCCACACCCTGTCGAACGCTTTCTCCATATCGAGGAGCACGATGGCGGCGTGCTCTTTTCTGTTATGCGTTTCGACGAGGGTGTGGATCACTCTCACGAGCTGCAGGGTGGTCGAGTGGCCTTCCCTGAAGCCATATTGCTCCTTCCGTAACTCAATGTGGGGCTTCAGCATGCTCAGCACAACCCTCTCGAAGACTTTCGAGAGGGTACTGAGCAGCGTAATTGGTCGATGGTTCTCTGCGTGCTTCGGGTCCTTGTCTCGCTTTGGGATCATCGCGATCACTCCCAACTTCCACTCTTTAGGGTAGTGACCGGTGCGGAGGATGCCATTATATAAACGCGTCAGCGCCGCGACGGTCTTAAACGGCGCGTGACGTAGCATCGTGTTTGTTACTCCGTCGATTCCAGGGGCCTTCTTAGGTTGGAGCTTTTTAATTTCGCGCTGCACTGTGCGCGGAGATATAAAAAGGCAGTCATTGCCTGGGTCTGCCATGCCGGTTCTTCTGGCTTCCAGGAATTGATTGACCTCGTTGTAGTGGTCAACATTGGCAATCTGGTTCGGCGCAAATTGCTGCCACAGGTGCGTGGCAAAAATCTCCGCCCTATCTTCGGCTACAAACCTCGGGGAACCGTCTGCTCCCAGGAGCGGGTGGGGTTTTCTCGGAGCCGAAGACAGGTTCCGACATAATCGGTGCACTGAGGGGATGTGGTCTCCTATGCTCTCGACATGTGCGTCCCATGCTTCGGCCGCGTGGTTGTCTAGTGCGAGCTTAACGCGCGTCACCATCGAGTTGAGTTGAGTTTTCAACCTCGGGCAACGGGTATTCTGCCATTGTATTCGGAGTTTTCTCTTTTGGTCGATGAGGTCTCTTAGTCGTCGAGGGAGAGACGACCGCCATCTGTCGGCGTGTTTGACAGTTGAGGACACCTCCACGGCGCTGTGGATACACCGTGTGATGTCCTCAGTCAGAGTCTCGACGTCCTCAGTTGATATCATTTTTCTAGTAGGCGTGTTCGCCTCTAGTTCGTCTGCGAACTTCTCCCAGCATATCTCCATACGTGGGGGGGGAAGACTGACTCTTACCGGGTCTGCGTGAATCTCTAGCAGAACCGGCCTGTGATCCGACGGCAGGTCCGGTAGTACAGTTTGTTCTGGCGGAGTTGCTAGCCCTTTGTACAAACAAATGTCAAGGACTTCGTGCGATCCTTGTTGGGTGTGATGGGTAGGCGTGTCTGGTCCGATGACGTCATAATTATTGTCCTCGGCATGTTTTAAAATTCGGGCACCCAGTGCCGTATTCCTCGTGGAGTTCCATGAGCGATGTTTCATATTTAAATCGCCTGCAACAACTGTCGGATCCTGTGTTCTGACTAACAGGGCTTCTAAGTCGGTTTTCAGGGTGTCGGCATTCGCGCCAGGCGGCCGGTAGGCGGCGAAAAGTCGTGTTCTGCGGCCCGCGATGCTGACCAGTACTCCCAGGGCATAGAGGGACTGGTACTCTATGTACGGGATGGGCTGGTGCACGATATTATTTCTAACGAGCACTGCCAGCCCCCTATAGGCAGAGCCCGCAGCGTTCACTTCATCCTTTCTGTATATATTATACCGTGGTATAATAGTTTTCATTTTTCATTAGTTTTCATTAGTGTTGAAGAATGTCTCAGAGATCAGCATTATGTCGATCTTGTGTTCTCGGAGGAAATGTATGAGTAGTTTCTTCTTGGTCCGAAGAGATTGGGCATTCCAATGGGCGACTCTAAGGGGTATATTATCCATTAGTCTGCCTTGTTGTCTTGGTTTTCTGAGTACATATTTTGTTTTTCTTCATTAGAAACGAATTTCAAAAATTTTTCAAAGAGGCCCCTCATTTGATCGGGGTCCGCTTCGGTGGTTTTTGTCTTTTTACTGCGCTTCTTGCGCTTTTCGGGACCCGCTCTGCCCCCTCGTTGCGCCGGGTTGTTCGCCGGCGCCATCAGTGACGCCGGGGCCGCCTCAACTACGGTGCTCTGTTGGGGCAGGGTCTGCCCTCTGCGTCCCGTGGTGGCCAATGTTCCGGCTCGCTTGTTCCTCGCCTCGCGTTTGCGGACGGGGCACTGCGAGTGGTTAGCCGGATGTGGCCCCCCGCAGTTAGCGCAGGTTGCCGGGGCGTCTCTTGGTCTGTCGCAGTTTGCTGCGAAGTGCGGCCCGCCGCATCTGACACAGGCCTGTTGCCTGTGACAGTGGTGGGAGCTGTGACGAAACTTCTGGCATTTGTGGCACTGGGCAGGGCCAGTCTTCCCCCGCCAGGCTTCAATTCTTATTCCGGGCATCGTGAGTAGCTCGTCTATTTTATAGATGTCTGGTATTAGGTTTTCGGTCCTTTTTAGTGCTGCATAGAATATAGTTCCGGGGCGGTCGCCTCGCGCCCGGATGTTGCGCACCACTTCAGGCTGGAACCCCTTGTTCTCGAGTGCAGTTGAGATGTCTTCCGGTTTGGTTGACGTTGGTAGCCCTCTGATAGCTACTTTTAAGCTCTCTTCATTTGGTAGAGAGTACGAGAACCATGATATGTTTTCTGTACTCTCTAGTTTTGTGAGGTAGCTTTGTACCGCACGGTATTCGTGTTCGTCTTGCGGGAGGAAGCGCACCCCGGCGCCGAAGGGTCGCGCGTTCGGGGTTCTCCCAAATTCCCGTTTGATTGCCTCGAAATGTCTGTGCCAGTCGGGTAATGACTCTACGATCAGTGGTGGATATTTTCTTGTTGTTGTTATAGTTTGGGGTTCCGTAGTAGCACTTTTCGTAGAGTCATTAGGAGCTATACCTTCAGAGGTGGTCTTATTCTCCGCGGCGGCGCGTTCCGATTGGCTGATAGTGGGTGGCTCTCGTTCGGTCGCGCTTTGTTGCGCCGGTTTTGGCGCAGATGTCGCTACTGCGTAGGTCTTCATCTGGCTAGACCGTGATGTAGACCACTGGTCTCCCGGCGCACTAGCGCCACTGTTTGCGCTCGTCGCCGTCGTTCTGGTTGCTGTCGGGTTCTGCATCTTAGATTTCATTGCCAAGGTCGGCGTTTTCAGGGTCACGCCAGTTTTCACGGTCACACCTGTTGTTTGTTTACAAACAACAGGTGTTATCGGGCTCGGGGATTTCGATGTTTGTTGTGGCTTCGCGACGGGTGGTCTAGTTGTGGTTTTCTCGATTGTTTGCCTCTGTGGCAGGGGCGCTGGTGTCTTGTAGGTGCTTTTTGGGGTTTCTTGGATCTGGGGGGATCCCGATACAATCCTGGGGCATACTCGTTTAGCACTTTCTGGGCTAACGTCGTCCTCTCGGAGTCGCCTGACGGCTCTTCCTAGAGGACTTTTGGAGAAGATGCTATGTGGGACTTCTGGGGGGATCAATATTCCCTTCGCCGCGAGTTCGAGGGAATTTCGATCTTGAACCGATAGGGGCTTGTTTTCCTTCGTGTTCTCTTGTATCCTCAGAGCGAGGGCACACCACCTGATCATGGTGCTTGACAGGATGTCTTTATTGATCAATTCCGCTATCGCTAGGAGGTCGCTTTCGTAAGTTTCGACCGAGATGAGTCTCTCGATCGCCTGCGCGGCGCTCGGCGCGTCGGCGGTCGGTTGACTTCTCGCGGGTGTAGCGGGTGAGATCGTCGCTTCGTCGTCCGGGGACGCGGGTTGCGGGCGGTGCTCAACGGTGGATAATCCGGTAGGGATAGCTGGGGTCGTCGGTTGAGATGGTTCGGAGTCAGTGTTCGTTTTCTGGGTCTTCGTTTGAGAGAGATCGGTGTCCGGTTTCGGGTGCTGGGTCTTCGTTTGGCCCTGAAAAGGGCCTTTTGTATACGTACAGCCTGGGCTACGCTCCATGGCGGTACGGGGAAACGGGAGTGAAATACGACGCGGTGCAGTCCTGGGTGATGTTACTACATCGCCCGGAAATCACTACTGAGAGGTCTGTGACGTCAGCAACTACACAGGGAGCTGCAGTTGTTGCGGAGCGCGTTTGTGGACTCGTGCACACTCGATCGCGACGTAAGGCGGTCCTAATGCAAGACTGTAAGTTTTATAGGTCATATACTTCATCGTAGTCTTCAGTCGCAAGTGCGTTGCCAGCCTGTGTTTGAGGGGGGAGGGACTTGAAGAGGGGAGGGGAAGTTTGAGGAGAGGGGAGCACTGTTACGTCGGTTGGTGACACACCAAAATCCCGCCAAAATGATGATAGCGATTGCAAATAGTAATAGACTGTTAATATTCTTGAATTTCTTCTTTTATTATTATGTTTACCTAATACCATATAATGCAAGTGATTGTATTCTGTTTTATATCGGTGAAGACTTATGAATGGCTTGATGTTTTCTATTCTAATAACTATGTATTGTACATTATAACTGTTAGTTTTCCTAATAAATAAATAAATAAAAAAAATAAAAACTCCCCATATATGTGCGTTATCGTGCCCTTTGTTTTGTCAAAACATATTGTAGGTAACGTACTTTTAGTTATAATATAATTGCATAAATACACTCATCAAAAAAGTCTAAGCAACATGTACTAATTTAAATTTTAGGATGGTTCTTCACATTATACCGTTGTATTTTATTTTTAAAATAATATCTTTAGGGTTCTATGATGTAAAAATAACAGCTGTTGTCTTTATAAGTTCTTTTAATAACAGAAATGAACAATATTAGAATATACTGTAGAAACTAAGATACATAAGAAACTAAACTTTTTTCTTACAAAATGAAATTTCTAAAGTAAATGTATTTATTGTGAAAGAATAGAACAATTTAATACAAAGTATGGACTCCTCTGCTATTCAGAACTTGTCGGCAACGATTATTCATTGAATTAATGAGACTGTTTATGTCATCTTGCGGTATTCGCTCCCAATAGAATTGTAGCAAATCCTTCAGCTGTTGGGTTGTTGTCGCTCCGTCCAAGTCCTTCAAAACACGTCTCTGGAGCATGTCCCATGCGTGCTCGATGGGGTTGAGATCTGGCGATTGTGCAGGCCAGGGCAATACCCGGATGTTCTCCGTTGCAAAGTATTCACTGGTTCGCCGAGCTGTATGTGAACGCGCATTGTCATGCATTAACCTAAAATCGGAGCCAAAGGTTTGTGCAAATGGGTAGACATAAAGTCTGAGAATATCCTCAATGTAATTTTCAGCATTCATGTTTCCATTTACAAAAACGAGCTCAGTTCGCCTGTTCTTCATAATACCCGCATAACATAACTGTTGAGCCGCTGTATGGATGAACTTCCTGAACGCACCTGAGCCTTTCAGTATTTCCGGGCCGACGATACACTCGCACCCTTCTAGTATCAGGCTTAAACCCGAATCGCGACTCATCGGAAAACATAATTTTATCCCATTGTTCCTGGGTCCATGTTATGCGTTCTCTACACCATTCATATCGACGAGCGCGATTCCCGTGACGTATCGGTTGGCACCTGATTGGGCGTCGAGCTCGTAGGCCGTACTCATGCAGTCGATTTCGCACAGTTTGAGGACTTACATCAACACCACTTGAAATTTGTAGCCTCAAACTTATCTCTCGAGCGGTTAACATCAGCTGGCGACTTGCAGTCAGTTGTATGTACCGGTCTTTCCGAGTGGTTGTACTCCTTTTACGGCCGGGATGCTGTTCAGCGGGTTCTCCTGTATTATTGTAGCGCTGCCAAAGACGACAAATAACACTTCTATGAATGCCAAAATGTCGAGATACCTGAGATTGATTACTTCCCGCTTGCAACATCCCTACAGCTCTTTGCATTTCATCTGCCATCAAATGACGTCGCTTCATGACGTAAAGAATATCTAACAATTCAATTTTGTCGCTAACTTTATTTAAATGGTTGGTAAAATTATAAAATCAAGACTAAACGTAGCAATTAAAACGCACTTAAATTCAAACAAATTCGCAGTCATTTGAATTTTATGAAAAAACAAAACATAATCAATTTTTTTTTTACAACCAGCCAGTATGTCATCAATAACAAAAAAGTTTACTTACCTACGCACTTTGTTTGAGTAAATACTTAGAAATTAATTAATATAAATGGTAAAATTTGTAATATCACGCATGTTGCTTAGACTTTTTTGATGTGTGTAGTAACGGCAATCGAGGCGAGTATAGGTACAGTATTCACTTGTTTTGCTAAAGATCCGCCTCGGCTTCTCATGGCCATAATGTATTAAGGTGACAACAAATGTTTAAACGACTTAAATATTTTATTTGCATTACAAATTAGTGATATCTTACAAAATATTCACTTAAGTGTTATACTGTAAAAGGCAATTTTAATGTGAATTGTATGTACAATATAAGAAAAGTATTTAATCAGATAAGAACAAATAATATGTTAGACAAGAGGGTATAGCGATAATAAATTTTTTAATGACATGTAACAATAAAAATGATTTCTGTATGACATAGGCATATACCATCGTGGACATTTTTATTGGCAGTTTTTATGTACAATTCCGTAGTACTTTTCTTACATATGTATAGTTACATTTCAAAATGAGTCAAATACAGTTTTAGCCGTTTCTGTTATTTTACGTTATTTCTCAAGATCTGCAAATTTTGTACATATAGTATAATGTCAGACCTGTTCCCACTCCGTTGGACGGTAAATATCTAGGTAAGAATTGACCGTTTTTTCTCCGACTTACTTTGCAAATCCGACTACCACAAAAAAGTATTTCTATTTTTCGGGTTAATATATAGCCTAGTACACACATATGTAACGTGGCTTTCTATTGGTAAAATAATTTTCAAAATCGGTTTAGTAGATCCAGATATTACCCTCTACTACCTCACAAACTTTACCTCTTTATAATATTAGTATAGAAGTATAGATGAAAATTATTAGAAAACTAAAAACCTTATGGACGGGAACATTTGAATTTCGTTCTCGGAGTATAAAAACTGGAGATTTTAAAAACACGGGACATGTTATATAAACGATTAATTTTGATTTAGCCCATTTTGAAATGTAACAACAGATGTATCCCATAAGGTTTATTATGATTTCCACACAATTATACATCGTCTTATCTGTACTTTATATAAACCTTATACGCATATAAACATTCCAAGAAGAATATCTTAACGATCGTGAAAACTGTATCAAAATGTGTCACACAGCTTAAAAGGGCTAAGGGAATAAATACAAAGACAAATACGAAAAGCGACCTTGTTTTATAACATTTATAACTACTCGTATTCGATTGGTGTTTGGTCGTCATAAATGTATACTAATCTAATGTTTTAACGTGTAACAATACCACTGGTTTACTGTACACATTGAGATCATTCTAAAACTATTAAATTTTATACCAATATTTTAAAGAAAAATAATATTTTATTTAATTAACTAATAATTGGCCGATTTTTTTTCAAATGGCTAACTTAAATTCATTCAAAAAGGTATAACAATATATTTAACGTTATAAACATCTATAAGGTACATAAATACGAATACAAACTTAATAAATCCTGTCCTAAATATTTGAATAAGTGTTGTTCCTTTTGTTTCAGGCACCAACATTCCAGACTCGAAACCCAAACCTGTCAATGTGGCGGAGGTAAATTTTAAAATTTATATTTAAATGGTATAAAGATTTCTTTAAATTCAGACATATCGTTGATCTTATTCTGCAGGCTGTCGTCAGCAACTTTGTTCTCGTTAACATAGTATTATTGTTTCATATTCATATTCAACACGATAATTTCCTTCACCAAAAGCGTTAACTCGTTCGCAAAAATTCGAACCTACATAGATCAACGAGGTGTCCAAACACAATAACCCCAAAGCCATCATCGATTAAAATACGTGCTATATGTACAGATTCGAATAGTATTAGCTGTGCCCGCGACTCCATCGGCGTGAAATATAATGTAAAAAACAGCGATTAATAAAATCATCTGAATGTATTAAATCCATTTACTTAGGTATCTACTTTTCTCTCGTACTTACACCGCGTCTTCGTTAAAAATCATTAACTTTTAATAGACCTCACCGATTTTAATGAAACAAAAACTAAATGTTACTCAATGATATAGTATATGATTTTCTTGGTGAGGTATTATCGTAAACTCAATACTTTAGCAGTGATGCGTGTTCAAACAAAACAAAACAGACAGATAGACATTACAAAAAATGATTCAAATGTATTTTATTACTTATTTCAAGACACTTACAACAATTTCTTTCACAAAAAAGTCGGATTTACATTCTTATTATGTGTATAGATGATAATCTATTTGATTTATAGGTAGTTCACAGAGTCCGAGACGCTTATAACCGCGGCGTGACCCGTCCAATCGAATGGCGTCGACGACAATTAAAAAACCTTCTTCGCATGTACGAGGAAAATATGGACACGATGATCGAAGCACTCCGCAAAGACCTGGGAAGGTGTAAAATGGAAGCCAATCTTCTGGAATTGGGCACCCTCGTAAACGATTTAGAACACATTATTTATAATTTGGACGACTGGTGCAAGCCTGAACGGGTGATTATTACTGACCCTTTTATTATTCAAAGTCAATTTTAAAGATACTTTAAGCTTTGAGAAAGCACACCTGTTAAAGCACTTCCACCGATGCGCAGAACACTCCAAAAATCGGAAATATCTGGCAAGAAATTCGATCGTTTTTTATTTGGAAATTCAACAGCTTACATGTGTTTTTATAAAATAACTTATAATATGTAATGATTACAGCCAAAACAGAATTTCTCTAATACAACGAAGTGTTTGATATATAGTAATAATAGTTATATAAGTAAAACAAAAACATATTATATCCCTTACTGGTCTTTAATGTATATGTGAGTGTTGCGTGTGCGTACTTACGTGGATGTATAGGTTTGTGTAGGTGTGTGAGTGAGTGCTTGTGTATGTATGGAATTGCGATTCCTGAGCGTGCATATTTATATATCCTTTTAACAGTGATATTCACATAATAGAGCTATTTTAATTTTATAATTTCACTTTTAAATGTATTCCATTAATTTCGAAATATGTCTACCGTATCATATGCTTCATTATAGAATCGGGCAATGCGACACAGTATTGAGTTTTTAGCATAGCCAGATTTACCATGTGAGACAGCAAACAGCGGTGCTTTGCGTGTGCAGTATGTTGATACTCGCAGTGATACAGAGCCCAAAAGATCGGAACAATCAATATAGCCCGATTGTATAGAGTGCATAACATCATTTCGTGCTATCGACGCCGAACTTCTAAAGAGTCTACTTACATAGATCACCATAGTTCGTAAATTCTTTAAAATCTTTATCAATATATATTAATTACCATGCTATATTATGTGCCTAAAGAGGTAAGCAATAATAATTGAGAATCATTTTATCACAAACTTTTATTAATTAATTTCGTATGTTAAAATTTTATCTCTAGCCCGATCAATTAGGTATCGTTTTATGCAGAGACTAGCCTCTACTCGCTACTTCGTCTGCGTGGAATAGTTACTTTAGGCTAACGCTAACACGCAGCGGAATCTCTCAAAAGGAAAAAAACCCCGATTTTTAAACATTCTTCATTTATGCTCCGCTCCTCTTGGTCTTAGCGTGATGATGTATAGCCTATGACACTCACAAATAACGTGGCTTTCTATTGGTAAAAGAATTTTCAAAATCGGTTTAGTAGTTCCTGAGATTACCCCCTACAATGTCACAAACTCACAAACTTTACCTTTTTATAATATTAGCATATCGATTATAGCCCCTGCCCGCGATTTCGTCCGCGTTGTAATAGCTACTACTCTGGGTTAACGCTGACACACAGCAGAAGCTCTCAAAAAAAAAACACATCTCGATTTTGAAACATTTTTCATCTGTGCTCTGCTCCTATTGGCCTTAGCGTGATGATATATAGCCTATAACCATCCTCGATAAATGAGCAATATAGCACTCAAAGGATTTTTCAAATCGGACCAGTAGTTCCTGAGATTATCCCATACAACGTCACAAACTCGAAAACTTTACCTCTTTATAATATTAGTATAGATAATATATTTTTTTTAATTCAGAGAACACTATGAGTATGAATTTAATGGGATAATTGATAACATCCAAAACGCTCCTTTAACTAAATGCGTTGTGCATGGCTATGGAACTGAGACCCCCGCTTTCACTAACACTACTAACGTATTACACATTTCTAACACCAGCAGTTACTCGCGGCATCGCTCACTTTATTGTTTATTTTCACTCACTCTATTTAGTGTATTCTCACTCTATTTATTGTATTATCTAATCTATTTATTTATTGTATTGTATTTCATATATCGCATTGTATTGTATTTAATATTCTCAGTACCCTATGTAAGGAATAGTTACGTTTCGTGATTGTTGAATCTCTCGGTAGTTATCTTCTCCTCTCTTTACCCACCTACCCTCCCCTGCCCTGCTCTCCCCATCCCCTCTCCCTACCCCACTCCCCCTAACCCAAACAGGCTGGCAACGCACTTGGCCCTCCCTTGGTGTCGCAAGTGTCTATGGACGGTGGTGATCACTTAAAATCAGGTGACCAACCTGTTCGTTAGCCTCCTATGAAATAAAAAGAAATCCGTTTGGATTATAACTGACCATCTCTGTTTATTGAACAAGAGGGTCTCTTGAACTACCTCCCCTTGCAGCTCTGGTTCACCGGCTACACGTATTTATAATAACTCTATCATGTTATGTTTTCTTGATGTAATTGCCATTTATTATGACTCACCCTTGACCTCCCTTTTCTGTAACTAACAACATTAACTGTAATATTTAACTATTTAATCATTGAACTCAAGATATTCTCCCTACCCTCGCGCTGCCATCTTGTCCTTTCTTCTCTTTCTCTCCTATAGCTTTAAAATCTATCTATCTCTTACTCCATATAGTCGGGTTCACGACAATATCTCTCAGAAACAGTATATTTCTGAATGAGAGGCGTTTTCCATTTATAATATGAGTTAGGACCGACAGCTTGGAACCTAACGTAAAAGAACAGTGACTAATAGAATCATCTGAATAATCACAATATATTTATAACCATTATAAGATCGTCAAAGCTACCACCGGTTCAGAAAACAGCGCAGTGTCATCGAAAAGAACAGACAAGAAGCTCGATCTGGTTTATCTATTCATGTTATATATTTTTACAAAACATAAATAGTTACATTCGTTTTTAGTGAATGCACAGAGAGGGGCGTCTTTTACAGACGTCACAATCGTTCACATATTAATTTTTTATGTCATAGGCGGCAAACGAACAGGTGGGTCACCTGATGTTAAGTGATCACCACCGTCCATAGACACTAGCAACATGGGAGTTGCAAGTGCGTTGCTGACATGTGTTTGGGGGGGGGGGTCAGGGGAGGTGTGTATCCTGCGCTCTCACTGTCCGAACAAAACGCAACAATGGAAGCACTGTTACTTCAAGTCGGTTTTCTGTGGGTCGGGTGGTCCAACCCCGGACGAGCCGACCCATTCATGCTGAAACCAGTAGGTAATAGCTTCAGCGTGACTCCACCACCTACCTGATCCATCCTATAATAGAATTGCCTTTAGGCATTAAAACCCGCTTGACATGGTTCTTGAACTCACTACCCAGCAAATCGGTAATGTGTTTTGGAACTTTGCTATAAAACCTAATACCAACACCTACCTAAAAAACTGTTTTTGGTCTTAGTAAGCCTGAAGCATGGAATGACCAATTTGTTGCTGTTTCTCGTATTTATATATTATGACTATTCTAATTATAATGGTTTTTCAGCCAAAAAAAGACATCTTGAACATGTTAGATAATGTCTTGATTTACAACGAACCATATGGAGTGACGCTAATCATCGGAGCGTGGAATTATCCAATACTGTTGCTCTTACTGCCAGCATCAGGAGCGATCGCTGCTGGGAATGCTGTTATTTTTAAACCGAGCGAATTGGCTGTAGCCTGTACCCGCTTCCTCGTTGAAAATATACCCAAATATTTAGACCCGGTAAGACAATTGTAACATATGACGTTCTCATTCTCATGACTAATAGTTAGAACATACAAATCGAAAAGACTAAATGAATTAAACTTGTAATGAAGAACAGTCGCAGCAGCAGTGCTCGCTCTGCTGCGACGAGTTCAGAGTATCTGGTTGGTAACACACAGATTCAACACAATCTCTAAAAATATGTCACTATAGTAGCTGGCCCCTAGACTACAATAAATTTGAAGTCAGTTGTATATAGTGCTAGCTGTGCCCGTGCCTCTGTTCGCGTAGTACCTAATGTAAAAGACAGGGACTAACAAAACCACCTAAGTTATTAAGTCCATTTACTTATCTACTTTTCTATCCTACTTAAGTCGCGTCATCATTAAAATTACAATAACTTTTGATAGAGTAAACCGATTTAAAAAAAATTAAAAGTAATCGTTACTCGAGGATATGCTTTATGATTTTTCGGTGAAGTTTTACCGTGAACACTGTACTTTAGTAGCGATGCATTCGAACAGACAGACAGATATTTCTAAAAATGATTGCAATTTGCAATTGCATTATTATCTATTCCAAGACATCTGCAATCATTTTTTTCACAAAAATCTAAAAAGTACAGACACTTTAGATTTACATTCTCGTTATATATATAGACTAGCAGGACCGGTGAACGTTGTCCCGCCCTATTAAAAAAAAACTTTGACAAATTATTTACCAAAACGTTCCTCATGAATCACTTTATCTGTAGATAAAGTGATTTATGAGGATACAGATAAAGTGATTCATGAGGAACGTTTTGGTAAATAATTTGTCAAAGTTTTTTCTGTAATGTTTCGTTCATCTGTAGATGAAAACCGCATGAAAATCCGTTCAGTAGTTTTTGAGTTTCTTGCGAACAGATAGACAGACGTGGCAAAGGACTTTGTTTTATACTATGTAATGATGTTATAGTAGATGTATAGATTAGATGATTGTTCGTTACATATCGACAGATTTTGCTTACAAACATTACAGAACATGCGTAAACTAAATACCAGCCATTTTAAATCATTGCTTGTTTATAATTACTTATTTATTAGAGTATGATTTGTATTATATAATACTAATGGATTCCAATTTATTGCTGTTAATATTATAAACAAGATTTCTGAAGATAGATAGATGTTTGTTGCTCTTTCACGCATGAACTAATGAACGAATTTTAATGGCACTTTACAATAATATAGCTTGTAAATCAGAATTACATATCGACATAATATAATGACAAGTCTAAAGTAAATTCGAAAAGATCTTGCCACCCAAAAACGCTTTACAACAAGCTACGTAAAAGGCTAGAGTTGCAACAAGGTAATGTATGGTGTCATCGTTTATAACAACAGAAAAGCAGACGAAGTCGAGGGCGGCTACTACAAATGCATAAAACACATCTTCTACACGCCTTATTGAGTAATAACATATTATACCATCAGAAGTATATAAAAATATTACAGAATATTCTGAAACTTTCTTCAAATAAACAAATAAATATTAAGAACTCTTAATATATAACGTCGACATCTTCTCTATCGTATGCAACCCTATATGTATGATATATTGATTCGAAGAAATTAAGACTGCTTGAAATCTACCAGGAAGCCATAGCATTAATTGAAGGAGGCCCTCGAGAGACCATGGAACTTCTCGAACAGAAATTTGACTATATATTCTATACTGGAGGTACAAATGTAGGCAAAATAGTGTATGAAGCCGCCACCAAACACCTTACACCTGTCACGTTAGAACTTGGTGGGAAAAGGTAGGTTCATTTCTTGACAAGATATAATTAGTATTTGAAATGGATATTAGTTTAAATGACTATATAAAAGTATCACTTTCATAATTTAACAGAATCAATATCTCTTATCAGTTACAGGATCTATCATATTGTCTTTAAAACATTCAACATGAGACATGTGTTCACGCAATACTAAATGCTTTCCTACTTTTATTTCTATTACCTTTAGAAACAATACAATGATCTCTCCACTTCAAGGAATATTCAATGTTTCTGATATCAGTTATCGGTTAGAGGTCTCTTTTATATCGTCTATTGTCTATAAAACGTCGCTTCCAATGTGAGGCATTTGTTCACGCAAAACGAAATGTTTTCCTACTTTTATCTATAAGTATTATCTTTCGAAATATTATAATGCAGTAATTTCTCCATTTAATAAAATATTTAATGCCTCTGATATTAGTTATCAGTTAGAAGTCACTTTTATATCGTACTATTGCCTACAAAACGTCACTTTCAATGTGAGGCATTTGTTCACGCAAAACGAAATGTTTTCCTACTTTTATCTATAAGTATTATCTTTCGAAATATTATAATGCAGTAATTTCTCCATTTAATAAAATATTCAATGCCTCCGATATTAGTTATCAGTTAGAAGTCACTTTTATATCGTCTATTGCCTACAAAACGTCACTTTCAATGTGAGGCATTTGTTCACGCAAAACGAAATGTTTTCCTACTTTTATCTATAAGTATTATCTTTCGAAATATTATAATGCAGTAATTTCTCCATTTAATAAAATATTCAATGCCTCCGATATTAGTTATCAGTTAGAGGTCACTTTTATATCGTCTATTGTCTACAAAACATCGCTTCCACAATTAGACATGTTTACGCAATACGAAGTGTGTTACTAATATCAATAATCTCAATCAATGTGCAATAATTTCTCCATTTTATGAAACAATTAACTTCTCAGACATTATTTACTACTAACATACCATCAGTTACTATACAATTATTAAGGTTTTTTTCTACTAATGATTAAAAATAATAATATATTACAACAAAAGGTACGAACCTTCAGTAATAATTTTAAAATGCACTAATTTTCTAGTTACCTACTGAACGGTATCATAGTTATTTTGTAATTCAACATGATTGTGTTAAGTTTAAAGTTTAATAATTCGACTTACCGGCTTATGCTATATTCTAGTTTACTATTAAGTAACTATAAGAAGGAAAATGTAAGTGAAATAAAATGTATTTCCATCAAAGTTATTTGAAGCGACAACTTTAATAAAATATGTAAGTTCAAGGTTTTATAAAAGATTAGGATCGTCTACCCGTACACATCAAACCTAAAAATAGTAATATCATTATTGTACAAATAACTTCTTTCATGTATAAGCACTTAGACAGTCGATTACGTTTAAAATATGTGATATAAAAAAAAAAATACATTAGAAATTAATGTAGAATAAATACATGACCGTATTATTGATCCTGTATTTGTAACCTGAACTATGGAAAATAAATTACTTAAATTAAACCTGAAAATTATGAATTTTAATTTAATAACATAATACTCCTTGCGATATATTGTCTACTCTAGGTACCTTTGTATGTAAATTGTAAATATTTTACGTATAATCAGGTCAGATACACCCACTTTGTCAAACTCCAATGTGGAAAGAGATATAAAAAATTATAATTTGCAAAAAAAAAAATTTCCAGTCCTGTATACATCGACAACACGGTAGACATCGCCATAACTACCAAACGCTTGATATGGGGCAAGTTTATAAACGCCGGCCAGACTTGCGTCGCTCCCGACTACGTACTATGTTCCAAAGAAGTTCAGGACAAGTTAATTGAAGCCTGCAGAAAAACACTTAAAGAATGGTACGGAGAAGATCCGCAGAAGTCTCCCGACTTTTGCCGTATCATAAATAACGGGCATTTTAGGTGAGTTTTTTACGAAGCGTAATATCGAGGAATGGCGCGGGATTATATCAGAGACCAGACCACGATAAATTGAAAAGCTTAGAAACCAAAAAATTTACTCCACTGCATTGTGGCACTTACTGTGTTACTATAAAGATTTTTGTCAAATTTGTCAAGGTTTAGCTGTAATGTTTTCCTTCACCATTAATTGGTGGTTTTATTAATTAAGTTCAAATTAGTAAACTGATTTACTAAAAATATGGGAATATGAGCGTGCTCGATCCTATGGACATTCGTTAATATAATTAATATACTAGCGGGCCCGGCAGACGTTGTCCCGCTCTGATTATAAAAAAATCCTTGACAAATTATATACCAAAACGTTCCTCATCAATCACTTTATCCACTGATGAAAACCGCTTGAAAATCCGTTCAGTAGTTTTTGAATTTATCGCGAACAGACAGACAGACAGACACGGTAGAGGACTTTGTTTTATACTATGTAATAATGATAATGATTAGTTGAGGAGAATATATATTTATGATCACATTATACGTAATGTCTGGGAAATGTACATAAAACAAATTATAAAATCACTGAATCCCGTAAATGACTTTCTCTTCCATATAATAATGCAAATACGATCATAAGTAGATACCTATTTTACTTTATGCAATTTTTATAATTTATAATAAATCAAAATCAAATTTTAATAGTAAATCGAAATAATAGTGTGGTGTCCTAAAAATAGAAAAGATAGGAATAGTCCTATATCCGAGAAAGCTGAAGACCAACTAAAGTCTAGATAAGAGAAATATTAGCAGACTTGTAATAAAAGAAGATAAGGAAAACAAAAAATAATAACAATGAATTTAAAGAGCGTTCCATAATTCTTATAAAGCTTGCTTTACCATATTTATACTACACGACTGTCACGTATACTGCATCTCACATGTCTCCTAATATAGCTTCATTCGGAAATTCACGTCCCATCTTTGTTTCTACGTTGGACGAAATGTGACTTTAGGTATTTATTGCGTTTAAATAAAATTTCTTCATGATTTGTAGTTCATTATAATCTGTCTTGCTGAATAAAAATATTGTATTATATTTTTCTGTATTGGCTTTCAAGTGCAGCTGCTGCAATACATCTATAAGAGCTTGAGAGTGGCTTCAACTTGAGTGTGGTATTTATCCAAATTGGCTTAGAAAACCCCCAAAAGTTTGCTGCAGTTTCATCACAAATTCTCGTCTTATTCGCAACCTTTCAATCCAACCTCAACCGACGCGGTGTTCCAGTACGCCAACAACTAAGCCGTCATCATTTAATGCATAAGAAGTAAAATAAATACATTTCCATTTTAGTCGTCTCCAAGCCCTTATTGATGCGAGCAAGGATAAAATAGCTATCGGCGGAAGGTATGATATGACGGACAAATATATCGAACCCACAGTACTCGCGAATGTCACCGCATCCGATAAAGTTATGGAGGAGGAACTATTTGGTCCGATTCTACCGATAATGATGGTTGACAGTGCACATGAAGCAATAAAATTCATCAATAACAGGTACTTTATTATTTTACCACGATCGAGATTCTGATAAGTTTAAATGAACCTGGTGTAATTTAAGAGCACATTATCTAAATAACCGAGTTTCAATATTAGCGTCACGAAAGGCGCTATCGTCATTAGCGGACTCGTGATGGAGAAAACCATAACTTTAACTTGAGAGTAGTCCGTCAGTTCCAAAAATGTAGTTGTAGATATGAACAGTGTTGATTTTACTAGCGAGAATAATCATCGCTCTTTTTTTCCCAATTAACTTACGTTACGTTACGTTGTTGGCCTGATCGGCCTTCTTTCACCGGCATTATTTCACCTCCACCGGGCTCTTTAAGCAAGCGCTTAAGGCACTCAGCCGTATAGCAACAAGGTTGCCAAAGTGGCGCAAATTCGGCTAAAGATGTTGTCTTAGAAGCAACAACGCGAATCAACCTAAACGATAACGATCCCAGCTCCCTTTACACTACGCCTTTTATCTGATTCCATTAGATTCGTGTAATGCTTACTCCTGTGCATAAGTAACGAAGTTTCGGTCACTTGTCGCTGTAAAGAGTAACTTTAAACGTTCCCACATATTTGTCACTTCTATAGCAATTTGAATATTCTTCTTCTTCATTTATTCTTCTTCTTCATTTATTTCTTCTTCATTTATTCTTCTTATACCCTTGATGCGTCTACAAACCGCGGGCCCCTTTAACGTGCTGCATTTATCGTCACGCAGCCCGATAGTTCGTAACGCATGACGATAATGTCTTCGCACGCATAAATTTATTATGACCAATAGACAAAACGTATGGTATAAAATGGCGATACACGCAGATATGGAAGAAGCATTAAATGATACACATTAATACATAGTTTCGATGAGATGAACATTTTTTGACAATAAATGAAACCTTCATAACATTTAACGTAGAGACAGATAATAAATCGTAAAAATTTACTATGCATCCATTTGCTTTACTATTTATGTAGTACTTTTGTCCGCGGCTATGTTCGCGCTAATTTGAGCTATCCCTTGAGAACAGTACTTTCTTTCTAGAAAAAAATGACTATTTTCTTTTCTATACCCCTGAAAACGCAAAAGATACAAGAAAACGTAGAAGGTGTAGTAGGTAGCAGTAGTAGTAGAGTATATCAAGGCGTGTAAGCATAATGCGCAAACAAACATACATTCGCAATTGTAATACTACTTAGGGTTGTCAATTATTGTTTTACACTATCAAAATTAGTATAAGCATTACGTTCATGCCGTTTCCAGGGATCATCCGTTAGTTATATATGTATTCAGCAATCAGAAGAACATACAAAAATTGTTCACTAAACAAACGCGTTCAGGCTCTATCAGTATGAACGACACTGTCACGTATTTTTGCGGTAAGGTGATAAATATTTCATGGTTATTTGTGAAAATAAAATTTAGATTGAAGACTAGGGAAAGGTATCGAGGTATTGAAGCTGAAAACAATGGAAAAATTGTAAAATTATTTTATATATAATTTAAAACAGTTTTCTTAACTTTGTTAGAATAAAAAAGCTAATAGTTAAGTAAGAGTAATAAGAAAAATAAAAAAAAATAAAAGAAAGACCAATAGTTGCTCACAGATGCGATTTTTGACAAATATTACAAATTAAACGAAGGCAAAAGACGGTGCGGACTAAGAGTCTGCAGAATGGGAAAAAAAGAAAACTCTTTGTTAGAAAACTCACAAGTTCATTAGGATCTCAATCCATAATATAATTAGAACCAGTGTGTTATATACATTTATATTTTGAAGTTATACTTTTTTTGGCGCGTTAAGGAAAAATAATGAGAGTAAATTTTTACGATGCGCGCGCACACCGTCACAAAAAACCGACACTCTGAAGTTAAGGTATAGTCAACATTTTGTTTCTTTGTATTTGTTGTTTGTATTTCTTTGTATTAAAACTTACAATGTATTAAATACCTTTTTCTATTATTAGTGTCGTTTTTTCTACAAACGTAGAATAAGGCGAAAGATAAAAATTTTGAAAAGATTTTTATCTTGTTACGCCAAAGAAGTATAACTTCTAACGCGTGTACATGAGTATTTAAAGTAATTACTATCCATTCCGCAACTCGTCCATTTTTGAATCTATCACAACCAGTAATTTTAACACCGTATAAAGATGTCGGGAAGTCATCAAAAAAATCTCTTGTGCACTATTCAGTGCTATTTTTAAAATATCTTCGTACCACATATTTTTCAGGTAACGTATTTTAGATATTTGAGAAATCGAATTAGTTATCTAACCTCAAAAATTTAAGTCTTTAATTTATAATATCTTTACTATCACAAAATATTACAAAAAGTTAAAACTTTCGAGTATTCACTAAATAATAATATATTAGACTGTACAACAGCAGTTCGGGAATAAAATTAGCTTAATTAAAATTTGTAATTTGGTGTTTTTACTATTATCTGGGCATATACATACGAACATTAGCAGTAAATAAATCAGAATGATTGTTATATTTACGTAAACGATATTGAAATACGAAACACCAAAAATATTTTTGTTAAATTATTTTTTTAAGTCCTTGTGTTTCATATTTAAAACAACATAATGAATTAATTTAGGTAAAATATTTAATATCTTTGTAAATTAAAAATCCATTTGAGTAAAGATAATATCTTTACTTTAATTTTCTCAGTTTTTTTTATACGTTATTTTTTAAAGTGTTAAAAAACCTATTTTTAATAATTTTATTGATTTCATAGTAACATTTGAAAGTAGTATAGTATTAAAACATTACTATAGTAGACAAATAAAAACACTATAATTTCAATAGTCAAATGCAATTACATACATGAAAAAAGGGGCTTATACCAGTATCAAAAAGAACAGCTCAATTATCTTATAAAATATCATGTTGCGATCTTATAAAAAATTATAAATTTAGCTGTCACTCACAGATGAAACCGATCTCCGAGGTAAGATATAAAAAAATACAGTTTTGTTAAAGATATTTCATTTAACTCGCGGCTTTACTCGCCTTAATTTTTATTTGACTAGATTCCTCGGAAATACAGTCCGTGTCAAACTTTTTTACCGCTCTGAAGTAGATGCGCAGAAGACAAATTTAGGTATGAGAGGGACGCAGAAGAGGTGAAGGCGGAACAAGTTCACCCGCGCTCGTTCCTCGCTCCTATTGCACCCACGATGACACATGTGTCAGTGTCAGTGCATGTTATTGCTACTTTCGTTGTGTTGTTTTCTTGTTTATATTTGTTATATACGTTATTTTTTCTCTTATTGTTACTTATTGTTATTTGTTATTATTAGAAGATCATCCACTTCGAAAAATAATATTTTATTGAAGGCGTTGCCCCACTATAAATAAATGTATGTAGTGTAGATGACGCAATCGCTGTTATATCCTCATTTCACATACAAAATCTCCTGAAAGTTGCAAACTGCGTCGTTTTATACTGCTACATCCCTATTACTTAATGTAATAGGCATATATTCTACTTGAATCATAATTAATTAAAATTTAAAAACGTAACTTATTTTACGTATAATATCGAAAGAACTTAAGGAATTTAATATCAATATTAAATTCCTATAATAATATTTTGAAATTGATTTTGTATTGACCTCTTGACTGTATTATGCGCAAGGCCTAACTTAAAGCTATATTCAGAGCGGCCAAAAAGTTTGACGCGTACTATAATCTTCTATTCCTGTATGTAACATACATTATGTCCTTTTCTGTACCCCTGGTAACGTGTATGTAATATTTCATGACGACCGGATGAGTACTTAAAGCGTGGAAGCGTAAGAAAGAAACAAACAAACACACATTCGCATTTATAATATTAGCTACAATTAGGATAATAATATAATTAAAATAGTGATCCTGATCGAGCAATTATTTATTTAAATAAAATAATGAATTTTATTTTCACAAACGACCAATAATGTATGGTGGTGGGGCTAAGCAAAGCTGGCTGGTTACGGTTTAGTTATCGTTGGTTTCTTCTCTCTTCTTCTTTGTATCTTACAAATTGTACATTAATTATACAAAATGTTATTATAACAATAATCTCACTTCCAGTGGTGGCAAATTCTGGTGTTGGTTCATATATTAAAATAATTTTAAATAAAATAAAAGATATAATCATAAATAACTTTTATAACTTTTAATATTTATAATAAGACTAAACTGCAAAATAACATTTATTTGTCTATGATACATAAATCTAATAGGATTCCTTTACGTTATAAGATCTGTCATTCCTTTTCAACAGATGAAAATGTAAAATTAAACACAGAGTAACTAATTCGCCTTATATTTGCTATATTATTATAAAGCAATTTAAGAATAAATAATGAATCAATGTTCTTGTTTTTGTTATTTTTAATTCATTAAGTTAATAATCTTTATAGAATTTTCGAAAAAATATATTTTAGAAAGCTATGTATGTGTAATCTTCTATACATATAATAAAAATGAAGTGTCTGTATGTAATATCAAAATTTTTTTTTTTTTACTGATTGGGTACGAAAGTATACACGATACTGAAAACAAAAATGCAATTTTTAAAAATTTTGTCGGTCTGTCTGTCTGTTTGTTCCGGCTAATCTCCGAAACGGATGGACCGATTTTGACGGCAATTTCACTGACAGATAACTGTAATTACAACGGGTTACTTAGGCTACTCTAAATTAGACTAGCTATTTACCGCGGCTTCGTTTGCAATGCTATCTCCAAAACGGTTGGATCGATTTTCACGAAACTGTCACCAGCAAATAGCGGACATCATAATAAGCAATTTAGTCTATTTTAATTTAAACTAGCTGTTAACTGTGGCTTTGCCCGTAGTGTTATCTCCAAAACGGTTTGACCGATCTTCACATAACTTTCACTGGCAGATAGCTGATCTTACAAAAAGTAATTTAGGCAATTTTAGTTTATACTAGCTGTTAACCGTGGCTCCGCCCACAGTGCTTTCTCCAAAACAATTAGACCGATTTTCATGGGACTTTCACTGGCAGATAGCGGACCTTATAAAAAGTAATTTAATTTATTTTAATTTAGACTAGCTGTAACCCGCGACTTTGTCTGCATGAAATTTAGCAAGATTTCAACTCATTCTTTGTTTTAATAAGAAAAATAATGATCAGCTTATTGTTTAGAGTTCGACATTATAATTATTAATAACATTAATGATATAGAGGTCTTCATAATAAGATCTTAGATTATAAACGTATTACGTACAGAGTTAAAGAGTAAAAGTAATACAATTTCTTGCGGAACAGACAAGCGTTTCTTTTTGTATAGTCACAAAATCTTTTTTAAGTTATCTTTTCATTAGTTCCTTATACAGTGTAAGTGAGCACTGTGGTAGTTATATGGTGAGTTAAGGTTCCAAATATGTTGCTGATGACAAACCTCATTTGGCACGCTCTTTGTATTCATATATCTAATGTACACGTTACATATTACTTTTAGTGGCGCGTCGTACTTCCAGTTGTCTTTAAAGAGCGTTTCTGTAATTGTACATAGTCTCACTATTCTATAATTCTTTAACACGATTTAAAAAAACGCGTGCGGAGCCGCGGGTACAGCTAGTATTAAATATAATGTTTCTAATCCTTTGTTACTTTCTCTTTATTTTGGGAAGGCATAACTAACGCATATGCTAACATTATTATTTGTTTTGTAATTATATTATGTAAGCTTTTTATCTTATCTCGTTTTTTTTCTTCTTATCTTTGTGGTGACGGTGTATCTGTTTACGCATCTAGAGGGAAGCCGCTAGTGCTATACCTGTTCAGCAATAGTGCTGAGGTCCAGTCAAGCTTTGTCGAAAACACCAGTAGCGGAGAAATATGCATTAATGACACCGTAACGAATGTTGCAGGTTTGGAATAATCATTCTTTCTTTATTATAGGTTGATATTGACCAAATACACATTCTTTTGTGAATATAAAATAGGCACCCATATACTTTTATTGTTAAGATCTACATAGTTATTTGTAATTTTAAGAATATATTATGATGATCGTAGAAACATATTCTGTAGCAATGATGGCTTAGTTGGTAGCGTGTTTGGACACCGCGTCAATGAACGGAGTTTCGAATCCTAGCAACTCAGTAAGAGCTTTCGGTGAAGGAAAATATCGTGATGATACCATAGCATGGTGGGAGGGCGTTTCCTAACCCAACCTGGCAAGCTACCACCGTCAAGTTCAAAATATGTTAGCATCTGTTAGCGGGTTCCGGCAGCTTCAATTGAGAGCTAACCCCCTCTAGGCTTATGTTTACCATCTTACGCCACAATCTCACTTATCAACAGCTGAGATTGCGGTCAAACAGTGAAATCTATAAAGTGCAAAATCTTTATACGTACCTCCTTTTAATATAATTCTTTTGACACTTGATCGTTCTACATCAGGTGAGATCTGGCCAACGAAATTGCACAACTTATTGCCAATTAAGTGGGGAGTTTTTGGCGGAATTTTAGTCTGTCATGTAGTGGATTTTGTATTTTATTCAAATTCAAATTCAAATTCAAATTCAAATTATTTTGTAATATTTTAATATATCAGTCGTTACATTTCAAAATGAACTAAATCTAATTTTATCCGTTCCTAACATTTTACGTTATTTTTCAAGATCTTCATCTTTGTGCATGTAAAATATGAAGATCATAAAAAAAAGAGATGGCGCGTAACCGAAAAACGTTACATACGTTTTTACATGCTCTAAAATTCCTCCTTACTTCGATAAAGAAGTTTCACTTCAAAAACTAATTAAGTAAAAAAATAAAACCTGTACCTATATACAACTCCCTGATATAGATTTAAAATCAACTCTAGAAGACACACTTCTTATACTACTTGTTCTGACTTTCCTTTGAATACAAATAGACTGCAACGATGAGAGGGTCACAAATAATTTTATTTTACTAGCGGGCCCGGCAAACCTTGTCCCGCCCTGATTATAATAAAATCCTTGACTAATTATATACTAAAACGTTCCTCATGAATCACTTTATTCACTGGTGAAAACCCCATAAAGATCCGTTCAGTAATTTTTGAGTTTATCGCGAACAGACAGACAGACAGATGCGGTAGGGGACTTTGTTTTATACTATGTAATAATAATAAATAATAATAATAATGATATACTGTGACATACCTTATATCTTTATATTACAAATTTTTAGTTTATTTCACTCTTATGGGTGTATACAAGTCTCTTCTCAGTTTTTCTTTCAAAAACGTTTTGTTTTCTCAACACTTACACAATTTTTGTAGAGAATTGTAAGTGTACGGTTTTCGACATAGCAATTTTGATGCAAAATGTGTATAGTACAGGGTCTCGCTAGTTATAAGATAAATATACTTACTATGCAATTTGTAAGGAATGGCTACACCGATACGAAAACGATAAAAAACCAATGTTTTATCGCAAAAGAAATCGGCTAATTCTATTTAACTAGAGAATGAACCCATTTAGAGAAAATGATATTATAGGAATAATTGTTAAATGTAATCATTTTTGTAATTTCCAGTCGATTCGTTACCTTTTGGCGGTGTTGGCAATAGTGGTATGGGCGCTTATCATGGTAAATTTTCATTTGATACCTTCACACACAAGAAAGGCTGTCTCAAGAAGAATTTCTTTGTCGTTGGAGAGAAATTAGCTGCGTATGTATCATTTTGTATCATGAGCTGCAAAATATCAATATTACATCTACACAGACGCCTATATTACGCGTCGCTAGTCTAAAGCCGGTCATGCTTACGTAGCATGTCATGACGCGTTGAGCAGTATTTCTTTGATAAGATAAACTTATCATTTCGCGTCATGACATGCTACGTAAGCATGACCGGCTTTAGACTAGCGACGCGTAGTATAGCGGCCTGTGTACGCGTAATATTGATATTTCGTATTGAAACTGTGCAGCTCATCACATGTTTGATCACTGAATAAACTCTATTAAAAGTGTACAATTATTGCTCCGAGTGCCAATAATTGTGAAAACCAGAATAAACGTTAATAATTTCAATAAGTATACAAATTATGAAATTTAAGTAATCCAGACGGTTATTCCATTGTTTAGAGGTTTCACTTCTGTCGGTAGTTCTTATGACTGCCTCGACTTTTTTTAAGTTCCTTCCGTCAGACCAAGGACAGATATACCATGTGAAAATATATGTCGTTTTTTCCAGCGCACGTTACCCCCCTTACTCGGACAAGAAACTGAATTACCTGCAACTGCTGGTGCGCAAGAGGCACTTCCCTTCGCTGAAGTTCGTATCTTACCTCTTGTTTTTTCTACTCGGCGCTGGCCTGTCCTACGGAATCTGTTCCTGGCAAAAGGTGAGGAAGAAACGCATTATATTAGTAAAAATAGTAAAGTTATATCATATTAACTAGGTGCGCTCGGGATTTCGTTCGCGTGGAACTTAATGCAAACAGCGGTTTTTCATTTACTGTGTCTTGGATATTATTTATACATTATATAGGTAATATCCCGTTTTCATAAGAGATTGATTTGCAATTTACTTACCTACTCTTTTCTCGTACTTATCTTGAGCCGTCATACAAATTGCAATAACTTTTTAAAGGGTGGACCGATTATAATGAACCAAAGACTAAATATTACTCGAAGATATGTTTTATGATTTTCTTGAAAAGGTTTAGTCATGAACGCAGTACTATAATAGTGATGCGTGTGCAAACAAACAGATAGACACACGGACATTTCTAATAATTATTGAAATGTATTTTGTTACTGACTCCTAGACATTTGCAACATCTCCTTTCACAAAAATCTAGAAAGTACGGACACGTTAGATTTACATTTTTATTACATGTATATATATATATACTGTTAATAATAACTTAAACTGAACTTGCAATAACATATGGGAATATAATTTTCTTATATTTCAGACGAGATCAGAAGATTTATAAACTGTGATCAATGACAAGCCGAGTTCGCCTGAGTATTCGAGAAAATTCCTCTGTTGTTATTAAATAAATAATAGTTTAAAAAAACTAAAAAAACACGCTTTCATAAAAAATCCAACTATTGTTGGACTATAAATGTTATCGATATTTTGAATTGTATTATGTTTAAATCGATTAAATATTGAGTTTATACATAAATAGAAAGTTTAATAGACTAATTTAATAAAAAGTAAATGACCACAGATTTAGGCGAATGAGTATTTACTAATTATTTCTTAGCTATTTCTCACCCATTTTCAGCTTGTTGGTTCCCGTATTAAATATAGATCTGTTTTATTTATTGGTTTTCTAATTTTAGCATCAACTTCAATGTTAATGTATGTGATAATTGATACACCTGAGACATTAAAATCACAAGTAGGTACGATACCATGTGTTTATTATTTGTAAGACACTTTATTGTTTGTCTAGCAGTAAAACATCTTAATTAACAATTTTAATTACTACAAAAAGGAATATCTACATACCTATAAGTAGACAAAGACAAAAGAGTTTAGTAGTAAAGATAAAAGGTACTAAACCTTTTTGTCAACTGACTTTCTTTATTTATTTTTTTAGTAGCTATAGACGAGACCTAGTGTTATCAAGAGAAAAAATTTAGACATATTATTTCTCCTCATAGTTCACGGTCTACAATAGTTGTACAACTATTATAATATCTATACATTAACACCTGAAGAAAAGTTTGTATTCGAATTGCGACCACCGGTCGTACACTAGTTAGATGAATTACATGTCTTCACTAAGAGTTGAAACTACATATATTTTCTTGTCACGTGCACTTCCTTGATCTACGGCTTTTTTGGCACATTATTTTAAAATACGGTTAGGTTAAAGTAAATGGTTTTAATTAATATGTTATTTAGATTAGATACATAGGCAAAATGGGCTCATGTCAATAAATTATTAAAATATTAAATGTTGTGACGTACATTGTGTTTTATTTTAACAATCCATTGCAACATCCTGTGTAACAAATATGAAAGAAGTCATATAAAAATGTCATTATGATTTATCTATCTATAACTATTATAAACAAAGTTATTTTATGAAACAAACTCGCTTTGTATGTATGTTAGTTCCAAACTACGCATCTGATTTTGGTACAATTTTCACTGTCGTTTAGAGAATTCCTTCCATAAGGTTTTATCCAAAAAAGTCGACGTATTCTAATAAAGTCGTAAGAAGGAGTTTTCGGGAATTTAAAAGCTGGTTAAACCTTGAGATACACAAAAAATTATACATATAAAAACTGCCTACAAAAAAGTCTACGATATATTATGTCTATCTGCTAAGGATAACTCAAAGTACTCATTTTCACTTTTTACATGTTATTAAATATACTTGATAATTTACGAAGCTTATTAATCAATATGTTATTAATCCTTATTCAATTAAAAAGTTTGGTTACATTAGATATTTAATATAGATCAAAACTGCAAATAAATTTGTTGTCTAAATTTTTTGATAAATGAGAAATAATATTTATTATAAATTTACAACTGACCGGAGCTAAAGTTACGCACCACGCTGTAATGTAAATGTAATATAAATGTATTTATATTGTTTAAACTAATAGCGAGCAGTGAAATTTTCGTTAAAAATAATAAACATAAATAGTTCACGGATGTGCTCAAAGAAATAAAATCTTTATTGATCCGAGAAGTCATTTAAATTCCCATTTATAAACTGTAAATCATCATTACATAGTATAAAATAAAGTCCCCTACCGCGTCTGTCTGTCTGTCTGTTCGCGATAAACTCAAAAACTACTGAACGGATTTTCATGCGGTTTTCACCAGGGGATAAAGAGATTCACGAAAAATGTTTTGATATATAATTTGTCAAGGATATATTTTTAATCAGGGCGGGACAACGTCTGCCGGGCCCGCTAGTTAAATAATAAAATCTATAAATTTCATTAAAATGTTTCGAAAGGTTTGGTTGAAATATTTTTTTAAATAAAAGCTTATCAAATTTTTATTGTAAAAAAAATAAATGAATACATGATTTTTTTTTTAAACTTTTCAGGATTTAATTATCCTTGGTGACTACCTCATAATAAAATAATTATATTTAAATTCCATAACCAAATGGGAAATGGGGGGTCCACTTGACGTGATCTTACCCATTATTTTAAGATTTAGATATTTTGAGTTTGATATTAGAGTTGAGGTGGGCCTCCGGAGCTCTCACTGATCGAACGAAACGCAATAATGCAAGCACTGTTACTTCACGTCAGTTTTTTGTGAGAAGGTGGTACTACCCCGCACGAGCCGACCCATTCGTGCTGAAACGAGTAATAGCTTCAGCGTGGCTCTACCATCTACAAAATGTTGGTCTACATTAATGGTTCTCAAACTTTTTTGTCTCGTAGACCCTTTATCAATTTTTACTATATTCGGTAAAACTCCTGTCTTTTGAATGGTTTGGAGTGTAACCACAAAGCAAATAATTTGCTATATGGAATTTAATAAATAATTAGGTACTATAAATAAAATAATTTTCTACTATGGAATTGATAATAATTCAAAGCTTTCATTCAATTTAAATATCAACAAAAGTAATTATATAACAATATTATAAATTCATCCTGAAAAAGTGCTAGATATTTTCAGTAGGAAACATATTATTAATTTATGTCTAATTTATTCTATTAACCTTTAATTCCAAAACAAAATAATTAGTACCAGATATAAATAAAAAAAAAAACTCTAATAATCTAAACCGCAGATGCGTTTAGCACCTTTTTATAAATTAAAAACTTGTATGACTTACGGCCGGTCTCAATAATCTAACTCTGGTTAAATGTAAGTAGCTATCTGAGATAGATCCTGTCTTCTAATATATCTATAACTAGTGTTTCAATAACAGTATTCGTTCAAGCTCGGATAAGCTCACAGATAGATAGAATCTTCTAACTCCAGTAAAGAACGTTCCTCAAATACGTTTTGTTTCTGCATTTAAAATATTTACTGTCATGTTTAACATGAACATTATAAGTATATTTAATATTTATATTTACTAAAATTATTATGATTCGCTAAAAACTACATTTGACAATTGTTATTATTGATAAGTAATATTTATTGACCACTGTTTGCTCTTGTCATTTTACAATCTACTTAAAATTCGAAACGTAAAATAACAAAACGCTATTCTTGACTTGACTTGACTTAAAAAAAGTCGCCGTGATTTGCCGCTGTTTGTGCTTAAATATATAGGTTCAGATTCTGCAAATTCAATTTCGTAGTTTATTCTAGTATCAAATCTATAATCTTCAAATTCCCATCATCTAAGTCTCAATTAAATACACCGGCTTCATACAATTCAATAACATTAATATCGCAAAACAAAACCATGGTTTTTTATTAAAATATATTAGTTAAGAATCCTTCAATAACGCATTATCCTTCAAAATCGGGCGATAGACGAAGATCAAACGAAGGATAGTGTGAACAAAGGAAAGTTAACCGTAAAAATGTTATTGAAACACTTTACTTTTTTTTTCTATGAACTTATACAACTAGGATAACGGATAGACCCTCCGGCAGGTAGTTTATAAGGAAAGATATAATTCTTTATCTATCTGTGTTTATTAACGGCCGGTCTCAATAATCTACCTCTAGTTAAATGTAAGTAGCTATCTGAGATAGATTGTGTCTTCTAATCTATCTAAGACCGATGTTTCAATAAACAGTATTCCTTCAAGCTCGGATAAGGCCACAGATAGATAGAATCTTCTAACTCCAGTTAAGAACGTCCCTCAGATACGTTTTGTTTCTGCGTTTAAAATATTTAGTATCATGTTTAAGATGAACATTATAAGTATATTTAATATTTATATTTACTAAAATTATTATGATTCGCTAAAAACTATACTTTAAAATAATTATTATTGATAAATAATATTTATTGAACACTGTTTGCTCTTGTCATTTTACAATCTACTAAAAATTCGAATCGTAAAATAACAAAACGCTATTGTTGACTAGACTTAAAAGAAATAATAGTTTAAAAAAAACTAAAAAAACACGCTTTCATAAAAAATGTGACGTCACTGTTAATATCAGCACCTCCAGATATCAGTATTATTATCATTTTTTTGTCACTTTTTACAAAATATACATTTATTTCTAATTTACACTATTCTTAATCCAAATTTATTAAATTTTATTTTCTGTTTTTTAGTTGGATTTTTTATGAAAGCGTGTTTTTTTAAACTATTATTTATTTTTCATTTTTTAGTTAAATTTTTTAACTTTTTTTTTCGGATTATTGCATTGTCATCGACCTTTGACAGGTGTGCAAAGTTTGAATTAAATCGGATCGTTCAAAGTAGGACAAAATCGAGCTCAAAGGGGTCGGTTACAAACATAGATACATACAGGTGAAGCTAATAAAAGCGTGATAACAAAATTAACAAATATATTTGTAGTAATTGTTGTAGATAATTAATAAATTTCAAAAACAGATAAAACTCCTTATTTGTCTGGTCCATGAGCCCCTTCCCTCCTTCCCTCTCCCGAGAAACAAATGCTGGATCCGGTGTTGCTTTCAAATAAACAAATAACTAATATGAATCACTTTCCTTAGCGCAGCACCCTCTCTAAGAGTTGAATGTTCGCAAATTTATCCAAGCACTAAAATTTTGAGTTAGTATTTTACACGTCAGACGGCAACCTTGAAGAGCGCATTTCAGTCTCTTCTTGAAGAGCCCCATATCATAGCCTTGAGAAAAAACCAGTGCTGGGTAACTCATTCAACAACGCTAGCGTACGCATAAGGAAGTTTCGAGAGAACCTCATGGTTGTCGCCATTTTGCTAGCTTTTAAGGTTTGTGGGTGAATAGCCAGCAAGCGGCGGGAAATGCGAGTTTGAAATGGGGAAGAAGGCACCATATTAAAGAGTTCCTCAGAACACTCTCCATTATACATGCGGTAGAGCACACATAGACAGCTAATGTCTCTACGAAGTTCTAAAGTCTCAAGTTCGCGTGTTAATTCGGGATCGTCAACAATACGAATAGCTCGTCTTTGCACGGAATCAAGAGAGATAGCTGGTAGGTAGGAGCATCAGCTCAGATGTGTGAGCAGTATTCCATATGAGGTAGTACTCGCGCTTTGTAGAGCACAGAGCACAAGTCGTTGTCTTGGTGTGAAGTACTGCTTGGACCAGTTGAGAACACCAAGTTTTTTGGATACCAACTGAGTATCTGAGAAATATTTGCACGACCCGAGTATACGGCATCTCCTGTTCTGTCGTCTTCATAGCAATGAATATTAGGAATATCCAATAGATCATTGATATGCAGAACGAAAAGTGTAGGTGATAGAAGAGAGCCTTGTGGGACACCGGCATTTATTGCCAAGGCATCAGAGGTGTGGCCATCAACTACAACTCTTATGCTACACCTGGACAAGAAACTCGATACCCACATGCAGAGATTCTCAGATATATCGTAGGCCTTTAGTTAGGAGACGACAGCCAAATGCCAGAACCTGTCAAAAGCCTTTCCAATGTCTAGGTTAACTACAAAAGCTTCTCCCTTGCTTTCTATAGTTTCAGCCCATCTTTGTGTTAGATAAATCAGAACGTCACCAGGCGACCGGCCGTGTTGAAAGCCATATTGGCGGTCGCTAATCAACTGATGCACCTCAAGATACCGAAACAACTGCGTATTAATGGCTCGCTCCATCACTTTAGAAAGAAGGGAGGTAATCGTTATATGCCTGTAATTAGTAAGATCTGTCTGATCACTTTTTTCGAGTTTGACGCAAAAATTATGCAAAAAAGGTCATCTGTCTTTTCTTTTGCAGTGTAAGCTAGGGAATTATCAGGTTTTCGTAAAGATGGAAAAGACGATTGACAAAAACTTCCATTGATAGCTCTGGCAAGACACCAAAAAGCCCGACTGCCAGAGGTATATCAAGCAAGGTGTTTACCTATTCTATTGAATTTAATTTTTGCTGCTGCGATTGTCTTCTTTGCTTTTTTGGATACTGCGTTGTATTATTTCTTCACGTATGGAGTTTTACGATCCTTCCGGGATCGTGTCGTAGTCCAGTTTCTGAAAACATTTTCCTTTCGGTATATTTCATCGAAGCAAAGCTTGTGAACCACGGTTGATTTTTACCACCAAACGACACTGCAGAAGATGGGATGTAACAATCTATTATTCCCTGTACTTTTATCATCTGAAGAAAAACAGAGCTGTGACCAAGGATAGGATTCAAAAAACTCTTCACAGTCCGTCCCAATCTGTTGAATTGTAGTGCCTTATTTTCTGGGTCCTAATAACAAACGTATATTAGGATGTGGCAAAGGCACTATGGAACGCACCAGGCAATGGCCAGATGAACCCAAAGGCGGATTGACGGGGACCTGATAGCCTTCCGGATGGGTGGTTAGCAGAAGGTCCAGCAGAGAAGACTCGTGACCCTCGATATCAGGTAATCTAGTGGGTTCTTGAACCAGTTGCGAGAGACCATATGCTAGAGCAAATTCCCGAACAGTATTTCCAGCATGGTCGGTCTTATTAGACCCCAGCCACTCTCTATGGTGTGCGTTGAAGTCGCCGAGAATCACCAATTTTGTATTCGGGTACTGGTCGAGAATGATGTCAGTGGCTATTTGAAAGTGCTGAAAGAGTTGAGTTGTTTCCATGGTGAGATCTGTACAAGCAGGTGTAGACCAGAGTGTGAACACCATGGTCAACGCGTGCACACAGTAAGGACAGATCCTGGTCTTCGAAATGATTAAGGCGACGTACACAAATATCCTCCCGTGCATACATGCATACTCCAGGAATGTAGGAACGAATGCTCGAGGTTGTAGCCAGGATGATGATTGTTCCGACTGATTTCAGCCACGGCGACCACTTTGACCTCTAATCTGAGAAATGGCGCTGGTGCGATCGAAGATGGCTTACGTACCCTAACTTCGCAATGAAACTCCGTGCACATTGAGGGCACGTGAGTACGCCGTCCTCATAGTGATATGTTATGGCAGCAGGCGGACGAGCCTTTAACTGGTCGCGTTTGGTATCAAGATCAGCTTTCCGCTGAGCCTCGAAGTCACATACTTGGCTGTTCACCATCCCGCGCCATTCTGACCGCTGTGCTGCCAAACGTTCCCAATGACAGGAATCTACGTTGTATCTCCTCATGTGTCGCTTTTGGATATCCTCGTACCGGAGGAGAGGACCACCATGATTCCGCTTGCCCTCCTCCAATTCAGAATATAAGATGCGTTTTGCCACTCTTTCCTTCGCCGTACGAGATGCATGACCGCTCCACCGAAGCTGTCGACGCATTAAATAGGCCTTAATGCCACCAACATTGCCACGGCGCAAAATTTCAGTATTTCGCACTTTATTTGACCATCTGATCTTCATGATGGTACAAGGGCATTTAAGGTGGAAGCGATCTAGAGTGCGAATGTAGCGGCGGTATACACCTGATGTCTCAGAGGAGTATAGGAGGCTTGGCAGCACGATTGCCATGTAAACAGATATTTTAGTGGCCAACTTAAGGTCATGCAAGCAGAAGACCTTGGAACATAGATTACCAAATGCCGCAGCTCCAGCTCCCACCCTGCTTTTAATCTCAGCATCAAGGTCACACTTAGATGTTACAGTGTCCCCCATTTATTAACCTGCTTCAGAACCTCCTCACCAAGTTTTATGGTCAATGCAAACCGCGCCCGTTTATTTTGTTGCTGTCTGAAGACAGTAACAACCTCGTCACGCGATAGTGGCTCGTCCAGCTCAGTGACAAAAGAGAGCTGAGGCATTAAATCGATGATTTGTAGATCAGCTGATCGATCCACATTCAGCAGAGTATTGAAGTGCTCCACCCAGCGCTTTAGTACATCCTCCTTACCCGTCAACACGAGACTACCGTCTAGAGACCTTAAAGGCACCCTTGTGTGGTAGGATGTACCAATCGGGATGTAGCCGCTGGACACACTGATCATGTGAAGAATCTTCACGAGGCACGGAACAGCCCCCAGTCGCCATATATAGACAAAGGTCCATATAGAACCATTAAATTAATGACGAACACAAAATTGTAACAATACTTAACATTTTTCTCAACTCTGACAATTGCTTTATTTCTGTAGGTAAGACAGTCTAGGGCATACATAGGTCCCCAAAGTGCTCCACATGGACCCCTGGGGGTCCATATCGAACTTCAAGGGGTCCACGGTAGCGAAAACAAATTCTGAGGGTGCACTAGCTGCAAATGAGGGTCCACGAGCTGCAAATAGGGGTCGACAATAATGAATGAATAAGCAAGTCGAGTCGAAAATTTTAACATCCTATAAATAATAATGATAATGCGTTTGTACTTACATAATACTTTTTTACAATAAACATATAGGTAATATTTCTAAAAGGTAAATATTTATAGAATTTGATAAAGATATGGAGCTATTTCAGAGAATTTCATAAGTACATTCATTGATCATGGGAAAATTCGGGATTGATTATGAGATGACCTTGTAAAATTATTTTTATAGGAGCTTTTGTTGAAATTAAATCTGAATGAAAGCATTGAATTATTATAAATTGCATAGTAGAAATTATTCTATTTACAATAGCCGAGTACACATTACATTTCATTTGGCAAACTATTCACTTAGTGGCCGGAACACTTGAACTTGTAACAACCTGCAAATTTGATATAGGTAGATATTCATATATATTGCTTTCTGGCTCGCCCTAGTAATGCTTGTTAAGACTTGCATCAATTGAACTTGTGTAGACTTGTTCAATTCGCAAATATTTAAAAAAATACGTATGTTAGAGACAAACAATGTTCATTTGTCCTTGGAACTTTGTTAGTTAAAGTCAAGTAAGTTAAAGTGTATTACTTTCGTCTTGTTTGAAATTACCAGACAAAAGTAAGTAAATTATTTAAAAAAAAATATTCTTGTAGTTCCTCCGTTTGACTTGATGTATTAGTTCAATATTAAATTAAGTGCAGTTGCTTGCTTATTCCTTAATAGTTGCCTTTTTCAAAATTTTAAGAATCGGTATTATATACTTGTACGTCTGAATCTTTATAAACAAGTTACTACATGATTCCTTTCTATATCCATATATATATTATAAAAGATTTTTGAAGATTAAAAAAGATTTTACACAAGGAATCAATTCGGTATCTATGTCTTATCATATTATATTAATGGAATTTTTAATTTTTCCCCAGATAACTGTTACTAAAAATCTAAAAAAGGCTGATTAAAAAAAAAAATGTTGATAATACAGTGTTGATTATTTGAAGTTTGGCTTCATTCCGTCAACCTCCGACAAACGATTGCCTATGTGCCTTCTGTGCAACAGAATTTTAAGTAATGACTCTGTGAAACCCTCCAAGTTGGAGGGTCATCTGCAAAGTTGTCATCCTGAGAAATCGGGTAAAGATTTGAAATATTTTCAAAAAATTAAGGAAATAGTTCAGAAGAGATCAACGGTGGATAATATGTTTGCTTCAACTTCACAAAAAAGCTATGATGGTTTGAGGGCATCTTATAATATCGCACTCTTAATAGCAAAGTGTGGAACGCTATATATAGTCACATACTATCGGAGAAAAATGAATCCTGCCAGCTATTGAAGAGTTTTTCAAAAATCTGTTACACAAACCGGCCTATGATATTATAAAGAAAATTCATTTGAGCGCCAATCCGGTTCAAAGACGTATAGATGAAATGGGAAATGAAGTTGAAGTGTTCATTTAAAAACGACTCATTTTTCTATACAACTGGACGAATCCACCTTGCCTAATAACGAATCGTTATTATTGGCATATGTTCGTTTTATAATGGACCAGGAAATCCATGAAGAACTTCTGTTTGCCAGAAATTTGATAACGGATACTAAAGGCGAATCAATATTTAATGTTTTGAGGGATTATTTCGCAGAAAAAGCAATCCTTTTATCAAATATAATATCTGTGGCAACAGATGGAGCACCTGCAATGTTTGGGCGTTATAGATGATTTGTCAGCTATTTAAAGCAAAATGTGCCCGAGGTGTATGCTATACACTGCGTAATCCATCGGCAACATTTAGTTGCTAAAAGTCGGAGTGGTAGATTGCATCAATCTCTTCAATTTGTCATCAACGCAGTAAACAAAATTCGGAGCAACGCCTTGAATTCTAGGCTATTTGTGCAGTTGTGTGAAGAAAATGATGAACATTTTCATAGATTACTCCTCCACACCGAAGTTAGTTGGTTGTCAAAAGGCTTCTGTTTAGCAAGATTTTTTTCACTGTTTGAGACAGTTTTGGAGTTTTTGTATTCTAAAGATCCAATATTGAAAGATAATTTAATTAAGTGGAAGCCAGACATTGCCTATTTAACAGATTTGTTTAGTAAATTAAATGAGGTTAACCTGCAGTTGCAAGGCGACAGTCTAAATTTGATAAGGACCAAGTCCATTATTTCAGCTTTCCTTCTCAGAATTTAACTAATGAGGCAAACATTGGACGGAGAGCATTTTCCCAGTTTCCAAATTTGTCACAGACAAGCTGTCAAGATGATGATGTTTTATCCTATGTTGAACATTTACATGCCCTTCACAAAGACTTTGAAATTAGGTTTGAAGATATCTTGACTATGAATATACCACCATGGATTATCAATCCATACGGTGAAATTGAAGAATCGAACGTTATAATTCAAGAAGAACTGGCCGCAATTAGCACTAATGAAGAACTTAAAGTAGAGTTCGGAAAAGGATATCAAAAATTCTGGCTTCAGTAGGACATACCCGTTACATATCCCGCATCATGGACTATTGCGAGAAAGTTTTTAGTGGCATTTCCTTCTTCATACCTCGTCGAAAGGGGCTTCAGTGCCGTTTCCAATCTTATATCAAAAAAAGAAATAGATTAGAAATCACTGAGCGAGGGGATTTAAGATTAAATCTAACTAAATTGCAACCAAATGTAGAAAATTTGATATCGAAGCATCAGGTGCATCCCTTGCATTGAGATCATTTATTTGTAAGAAAAAATTTCATTTGATTTGAATTCCTTAATAAATATAGAAAATTTAATATATGTTTTTTTAAGTTTTTCACTTCGTAAAACCTACCAAAGTCAAGTTAAGAACAATTTCACCTACCAAAAACAGATTTGAATTTGATGAATCTGTAAAAATTTAATATTCAAAAGATAAGTAGTCCACCTAGTGCAGTAGAAATTGGAAAGGGGTCCACGAGACGAAAAAGTTTGGGGACCACTGGTCTAGGGTGACATCGAAAAGTTCGATATATCAAAGGTGCCAATATATATCGTACACCTCTAACATGTTATGAAATGAATACCACAGATGTAATCGCCACATACGAGCTTTTTACTTGTTTGATATCTAGCTCAAAGTAATTCTATTAACACATTTCTGTTATGGCATACAGCACTAGATGGAGCTGTTATATTAATTTTCGTTTCTTCGTTAATTTTGTCGACTAACAAGATTTTGGCAACTAGACGTTAAAAATATACTGTAGTATTATTTATTACGATAAATAAATTCATTAAAATAAATCTGGTTCTAAATGTCATTTTTTTATTGTTTTGTATTCCACTTTTTTTCTAATTAAATGCTCATTTATGTATAGAATAAACACAGTAATTTTAGAATTAGGTGAACATATGTTTATTGCAAAAATAAATGATTAAAAGCTTGTATACAACCTACACAGTACGATTCTATTTATGCATACATAGATCGCAGCTATTAGTTCTGACCCTTATCGCAAGAGCCGTTGATTTAAAAAGTGATCGGTATCTTTTTAAATCCGGAGGCACTGTAGTGCCTCAAGCCAAGTACACGTTCAACAACATATGTAATAATGTGTGTGAACGTGTAGGCGTGAGGCTACAGTGCCTCTTATTCTCGAGTCAGATGTCAACATAACCTCACCATATTTTTAACTTGATTTATTTTATTACTACGTTTACGCCAACACTTTACACTAGCTTCAAATATGTTAATTATTCGTCCTTTCTACAAAACACCAGCAACTATTTTGTTTTTATAATTATTTAAGGTTATTCTAATTTATAAAATTTTCGATCCCCCGTTTTGTGATTCTACAAGAGATTTTACTAATTTCGGTCGAATTTTTTATTTCGAAGTTGGTACAATTTAATTATCTGCGGATAGTATACTATGTGTAGTATCAGAGTTAGTTCGTTTCCATTTGGTGTCTCAGATCCTCTCTGGATAGTTACTCTGCTCCAGATTTTTTATTTTTAAGTTGGTACAATTCAATTTACTGAGGATAGTGTACTACTGTATAGTATCAGAGTTATTCCGTTTCCATTAGACGTCTGACAAATTAAGCGGTTAATTCAAATTGTAATTCATTTAAAATTTTCGTTTGAATATTTGTAAAATAATTAAATGCAATTTTATTCTACTTAATGTTTCATTATTCTTATGATTTTTTATGTCATTATTATTATTATTGTTATTGTTGTTGTTGTTGTTGTGGTTGTTGTTGTTGTTGTTGTTGCTGCTGCTGCTGCTGCTACTGCTGCTGCTGTTGTTGTTGTTGTTGTTATTATTATTATTATTTTATTTAATACAGTGAAAGCTATTAAAAGTTACCTAGTTCGTCATTCTCGCTCTTGTTAGCGTTTTATGAGAAATTGAGACAGAACTACGGTAACTTTTAACAGCTTTCACTGTATTAATGTATGAATATTTGTTGTAGATATTTGATGTAAATATGTAGCATGGGTTGTAGTCATTACTTTTCCGGCAATGAACTGTGATGTCCCTAGATGCATCCAGCAGGTGACACCACTTATCGAAAAAGCGCGAATTTGAATTATTTCAAATATTTTATTAATTTCTAATTCAAATTTATTATACCTTATAATTTCTATTACATGTCCGGCTGTAAACTATATTGCCTTTCGATGCACCCAGCAGGTTTTTTTTTTTTTTTTATTTACGTGGGGAAATCCTTTATGGATACGCCACCCTCTCGGGGGAGAGAGTGGGTTATGTCGTATCGTGTCGTATGGTAGGGGCGGCCAGGGATCGAACCTGCTGTCTTCCTGAGAAACCGCCCCTGCGGCAGCCTGGCGAGTGAACACCAGGCTTCGTCCTACTATAGAGAGACTACTGGGTACACGACCAGTCGTCTCCCGTCGTCAGCCTCACCTGTGCAATGAGGAGATGGGTCTCCCGACCCATCTCCTCATGCTCGGCTCGGTTATGGGAGGGGGCGAGCGTTCCGCCTCCCCCTCCTTCCTGCTCTCCTTTGGCGGAGAGGGCCACTTTGCGGATCTTCCTCGCGGGCCCTCTCCGCCGCCTCCTTCTGCGAGATGACTTCCTCGCAGAAGGAGGCCACAGCAGTCCACCCCTCCTCGCTGACGAGCATGGCCGAAACCACGCCCGGCAGCGAGAGATCGTCCCCTACCGCCGCAGCCAGGGCGCGGCGCTGGTCGTCCCACGCGGCACACTCGGAGAGAGTGTGCTGCGCGACCCAGCAGGTTTGACAAATTACGCGGTTAATTCAAATTTAAAATTCATTTACTATTTAATTTCGGGTATTTGTAAAATAATTAAATTCAATTATGCTTTCCATCATTATTGCTATTATTTTTTTAATTAATTAAAGAACTTGCCCTCAGTTGGAGTAATATTGAATCAATACAGCGCGATTACTAATATGAATTATTATTACGATGATTAAAAAGAAAACGCGCGAAAATTCAAATTTAAAAATTCAATTAAAATTTTATTATTATCATAACAAAAATAAAAATAATCATTATTATTTTATATCTTTAAAAAACTATGCGAGACTTAAAGTTATTATTAAAAATTTTCAGTTTTATTTTAGAAAGCGCGCGAAAATTCAAATTTCGAAATTATAATTGAGACGTTCCAGATATTTTCAGCAAAGTTTATTTTTTTTGCTTTCTAATTTTTTTAAGTTGCTTTTCTCTGCACTTGAAACATATGATTAAGACAATAATCAACGCAGACGACGTCGCGGCTATCAGCTAGTTTTAATATATAGACGGATCAGAAGTTAGTAAATCATCATAAATATTGATTGCATTCTGATTTGATTTTATAAACAAAAAAGTTGATCCGAGTCTTCATATTTTTCCGACGTATTACTTACTTCGTCCGGTCCTTGTAACTGGAAACCGAGCACTCTCCCCTGTCAACAACCCCACAAATATACTTCTACATCTATAAAAACGAGGTTACCGTCGGATTTCTCTAAAAGGTCATCCATTTAATACAATTACACTTTGTGATATAAACCCGAGATTATACCTTTCTTCTATTATTATAATAACATACACAGTAAAATATAATTTCAAGAGATGTTCTCATCGGTTGTCGTACGGTAAAAGCCTTATGAATAAGCCAGAATTTTCGATGAAGGAAAACGTTATATAACCATTGCAGGACCTTGATTTTTTCATATATATCTGCTTGGCTAATTATTACTATCGAGTTGAGAGTCTGTTACCAAGGTCATATACGTATATTCCGGTAGCTACACTTGAGAGTCAATCTTTCGATCCTACTTCAGACTTAGCGTATGGAAGTTGTGGTCAAACACAAACACAATGTATAAAAAAAGGGATAGCGGACTTTACAGACTAATGCCTGGAATATATACCATTATACTTTTTCATAGGAACTATGCACTGGTAAAAGTCTTGTGTGGGTTTAATAATATTAGGTGGTAGAGCCACGCTAAAGCCTATTACTGGTTTCAGCATGAATGGGTCGGCTCGCCCGGGGTAGTACCACCCTGTCACAGAAAACCGACGTGAAGTAACAGTGCTTGCATTGTTGCGTTTCGTTCGATCAGTGACAGCGCTGAGGACCCACCTCCCCTCTCCCCCTCCCCCCTCCCAACTCTTCATCCCCCTCCCCAAACAGGCTGGCAACGCACTTGTGACTCCCCTGGAGTTGCTAGTGTCTATGGATGGCGGTGATCACTTACCATCAAGTGTCCCGCCTGTTCGTTTGCCACCAATAACATAAAAAAAATAATTAAAAAATACAACTAACAATGAAGCGACATGAAACGAATAGTTTTATTGAAAAATCCTTTTACACGGGAACTAAATCGCAGGTATCAGCTAGTTCGGGGGACCCATCTCCTCATTGCACAGGTGAGGCTGACGAGGGGAGACGACTGGTTGTGTGCCCAGTAGTCTCTCTATAGAAGGGCGAAGGCTGGCGTTCACTCGCCAGGCTGCCGCAGGGGCGGTTTCTCAGGAAGACAGCAGGTTTGATCCCTGGCCGCTCCTACCATGCGGCGGACGGTACACCGTGAGGTTTTAGTCCGTACGAATCGGACATAACCCACCCTCTCCCCCGAGAAGGTGGCGTATCCACAAAGGATTTCCCCACGCGTTAATAAAAAAAAAGGTATCATATAGTTCTAATTCATGAAAAAGCTGAAGCTGCTTTAGCTTCTACCCAAGACACACAAGACTTTCACCGGTGCTTAGTTCTTATGGAAAAGTATAATGGTATATATTCTAGATAATCGTCTGTAAAGTCCGCTATCTCTATTAAAATTATAAATAAGAAAGTAAGTTTATTACGCTCTCACGCCTTAATTACTAAACCGATCGTCATGAAATTTCGTATACTCGTAGTCAGGAATATAGAAAAGGATGTAGTGTAATCCTTTATCCACAAAAAAATGACTTTTCTTAAGAGATAGATCATTATTTGCAATAACGCAAGCAAAAACTAATGTGCCCATAAGAATTTCATCACAATTGGTTAAACAGTTTCAAATATTAGGCGAAGCAAAGAACAAACCCTCTTATTTATATATATGTATAGACGACGATACAGTATCTAAATTATTTATTAAACTTACTGTCAGGGTAACGAAGTTTGTACATAATACACTGCAAATGTTAAAACTTAGCTCGCATTAATGTTACATACTCACATTTGAATAACTGAAATATCTCAGATGCCGGGACGGATAGCGCAGTAAACTCTTCACTTAAAGAATGTGAATTGAAAAATAGTTTAAGGTAAAGTTGCGTAAAAATTCTGACCGGACCACGGCGCGGCAATATTTTATGAAACAAATATCTTCTATATCTATCTATCTATACACATAATAACATAACGCATATAAATCTAACGTGTCTGTACTTTTTACATTTTTGGTGAAAAAAATTGTTGAAGGTCTCTAGGAATAAGCAATAAAATACATTTAAATCATTTTTAGAAATGTTTGTCTATCTGTTTGTTTAGAGACGCATCCCTGCTAAAATCTTAGGATTTCACGATAAAACCTCACAAAAAATCATAAAACATATCCTCGAGTAACATTTAGTCTTGATTTTATTAAAATCTGTTCACTCTATCAAAAGTTATTATAATTTTACGACTTAATAAACGACGCGGTTTAAGTACGAGAGAAAAGTTTATAAGTAGATGGACTCAATACACTCAGATGATTTTATTAGTCACTGTTTTTTTTACATTATGTACCACGCGGGCGGAGTCGCGTGAACAGCTGGTATCTAATAAACTCCAAATTATGTACAAAGGAAACAAATTTACCACCAAACTCAATACCACTTACGTCTTGTATTTACTTACAACATAACCGTACGTTTTATAAGTTATATATTATCCAAAGCACAAATTTGCTCGAGCGTTCAGTTATAATCTAATATCGTACGCAAACAGCGGTAAAGGTCCCCACTCAATTACGCACGGGATATTATAATAAGCTTTACCCAACAGCTCAAGACTGTCTCGTATCCCAACCTCAAAGCGATACTCTCCTTTAAGCCGCAGAAATCCCATAGGCTAAAGTTAACACAAAAACACCATTTCATATTGAAATTGTTTTGTAGCTAAATTAATAGTCACTACAGGATATATTGATATCATGTAGAAAACATAAAGATTACACACAAAGAGAGACACAGATAATAAAATTGTAACTAACATTATATATTCACGAACGTTTGCGAGTTTGTATTTACGTTTTAAAAAAAATCATAAATACTTTATCCGATATAAAGCGCCGAAACAACTCAATCATAGAGAAGAACCAGCAAGAAACTCAATCTGGTTTACTTTTCCTTGTACATATTTTTTACAAACAGATAATCTAAGACATTCGTTTTTGGCAGATGCATAAAGAGGGGCGTCAATTCCAGACATCATCATCGTTCACATATTGATCCACCCCGCTTGACATGACATGACGTTTGAACTTACTATTCGGCATAATTTATAAAACCTAGCATTATTACCTAAAGAACTGTTACTGGTCGTAGTGAGCCTGAAACATGGGATGACCAATCTTTCATTTGTAATTAATTGTAATGTGTATTTAAAACACCTAAACTACCTAACCGTTTGTGAACTTTTCCATACACGTTGTCGAGGAAAGAGGGTAACTTTCATTAAAAAATGAGTATTATTACTGAGGAGCTGGCAATATCTGCATCAACGCGAGCAATAGCTATATTATGCTTAGAGAATTTATGGTGGCGCCGTTGCGTTGTCGACGCCACCGAAGCTGGGGTTTCTATGCTATTTAAGTGGACTGTATTTGCGCGGGGATGCTATATTTAATACTACAACTATATTGCGATCAGATACGACGAGGGAGACAAGAGTAGGAAGGAATTGGCACATACCTCGTGGCGTTGCAGTTTCCACGTGGCTAGCCGGCTAGGTGATTGTTCTCGATGCACTCCACAGTTTCTTCTCCGTCACAACACTGACGGACACTAAAGTCTAATTTCAAAAGGTCTCAACAATTATTGTTTATAAAGTGTGTCGGCACGCACTATATGCGGAGCGATACGTTTATTCCTCACTCGACCAGGCGAAAATTCAAACTGCTCTTGCACGGGGCACGGTAACGACTCGTGGCGTGTTGGACGCGCTACTAACTTAAGCATGTGCCACCATAGGAAGGGGTGATGAAGCAAGATGGAAAGTGTCGCGATCTGATCACCATATTGCGTTAAATTTAAAATATATAAAGCGGCGCAACCAATATATTTATCAAAGAAAATTTTTAAAATAATCAAAGGAACATATCAACAACATCAGAACTATACTAGTCAGAGATACTCAAATCTTAACATAGCACTAGCGAATCCGATAGGCAGACATCTTATCGCAGTCCTTAATAAATTATGAATGTAAAAATATATCAAAAACTACTGAACGATTCGATGATATGATTCGATGTGAATTTTTTTGTGGATTGTTCTAAGCTATTTATTTTTATTATTTTAATGGTCCTTTACAACATTTTTAATGCCAGAGAAAGCGGGCAGATATCACCTAGTGCGAGATAAAACGGCGCTCACATAATTCCCTATTTTAAGCGCATAACATGCTATTGTATGTTACATCTAAGTCCATCAACGATTATTTCGTGATAACTAGGTCATGACATCAATTTCAGGCAACGCCGCGCAACGATCGTGTTACGCGGTTAACCGTCGGAGGCTTTGGTCCAACAGCTTGTCTACAGTGACATACTGAGAACCGAACTTGAAATATATTATATTAATATTACATATATAATATAATAATATGACTGACATATCAACGCGCAACCCAAATTACTACGGTTTATGGTTTTTTTTTAAATCAAAAACAGGCAAACGAACAGGTGGGTTACCCGATGCTAAGTGATCACCACCGTCCATAGACACTAGCAACATCAGGGGAGTCGCAAGTGCGTTACCAGCCTGTGTTTTGAGGGAGAGGGTAGGGGTACGGAAAGGAGGAAGGGAAAGGGAGAAGGGAGGTGGGCCTCCGGCGCTCTCACTGACCGAACGAAACGCAACAAAGCAAGCACTATTACTTCACGTCGGTTTTCCGTGAAGGGTGGTGAGCCGACCCATTCATGCTGAAAGTACTAATAGCTACAGCGTAGCTCTACCACCTACAAGAATGGTTGGTTCTGATAACTTGCATACGGGTTCCTTTTTACAATGTAAGTGCGTTATATGAAATGTTTTTTGGTAATTCCGTCCTTAAGGTTGTGAAAAAGGGGATGACAGTTTGTATATAAAATCCATCAATTTTTCGTTAGTCGATCAGTTATATAGATAAAAATTAAGAGTCACAAATAATTACTGCACATAAAATACCTGCGAAACCGTGGGGAATTGCTAGCCTATCTAAATAGGCTTCGTAGCTATTGACGAACTATCATGTTATTAATAAAATAATTGCAAATAAATCGCTTTTTTCATACCATCGACGAGTCGCCTTTATTTATAAGTCTCTAATCGTGATATTTCCAGTACTCGATAAAATTCTCGCCATTTAGAAAAATACAGATATATAGTATTAGGTATTACCTACGAAATTGCCGTTTTGTATGAAAAAATTTAAACGAATTTTTTTCATGTATTTTTTATTTGTATTAATCGAAGTAATCACCAATGCAATCAATGCATCTTTGCCAACGCAGTGGCAGTTTATTGATGTCCTTCTTAAAGAAATCAGCTGGACGGGAGGCAAAAAATTCTTCAAAGGCTTTTTGTACTGCCTCTCGGGTATTGAATTTTTTTCCCACCAGGGAGTTATCCAAATCCTGGAAAAAGTAGTAGTCTGTAGGCGCAAGGTCTGGTGAGTAGGGCGGATGACGGAGAACTTCCAAGCCCAGTTCTTGCAACTTGGAGACTGTCTGCTGTGCAGTATGAGGTCGCGCGTTGTCGTGCAGGAGCAGCGGAGACGAGCGATTGACCAATGCTGGTTGGAGATGTGCCAGCTTCTCCATCATTGTGTTCAGTTCTTCAGAGTACACATCTGCAGTAATGCTCACCCCGTTTGGTAAGAAGCTGTGATGAATCACACCGGCACTAGACCACCAAACAGTGACCATCACTTTTCTAGGGGTAAGTTTTCGTTTAGGGCATTGTTTAGGTGCTGAACCAGGATCCAACCAACTTGCTGAGCACTTGCGGTTATCAAACAGAATCCATTTTTCATCACAGGTAACAATGTGGTGCAAAATTCCTTCATTTGTGTGTCTGTTGAGCAGTGCAAGGCACGTCTCGACGCGTACTTCGCGCTGGCGATCATTGAGTTCGTGGGGCACCCATTTGTCAAGCTTTTTTACCTTGCCAATTTGACGCAAATGGACCAATATTGTTTTGACGCTAACGTCGAAAGCTGTTGCTAATTCAGCCGTAGATTGTGTATCATCAGCTTCCACAATCGCCTTTAATTCGTCATTGTCGACCAAAGTCTTCGGACGACCGCGAGGTTCATTTTTCAGATCGAAATTCCCAGAACGGAAGCGGGCATACCAATAACAGGTGGTGCGTTGGTTTGTAGTGTTAGCTCCGTAAACGTCGTTGATGTTGCGTGCCGCTTGTGCCGCATTGCTGCCACGACGGTACTCATATTCCACAATTACTCGAATTTTTAACGCATCCATGATGACAAAAAAGATTGAAATGCGATGAAAATGTAACACTAATCAATAAACAAATGACTACTTTTGGAAAAAGAATTCCATGTTTTTAATATAAAATTAATTTGGCATTAGAATTCTTAGCCAAACAAAAATTATTTTGATTTGAAATGGCCAGTACTGCAGAACGGCAATTTCATAGGTAAATACCTATTATATTATCACGTGATGAAAAATCGTTGTAAACCTGATTATGGTCGAATTTCGACCACTGGACGACTACTGGAAAATATTAAAGTATTTATCAATAAAACAAGATTTTGCTTGCTTAACCAGAACAAGAAATACCAGCATCTTTTCTAACTTGAATAAACAGCGATCACGTTGTAATACATCTTTCTCTCTCTCTTGAGATCCTATGTCTGCAAACTGTAGGACCGGAGAGCAGATACAGGCTTTCCATCTCGTTCTGTCGATGCTTTCACGCTTCACCTTACTCCATGTAAGCCCAATCTTAGAAGGCTCTGCGAGCAAATATCTTTACCAGATCTACTTAAATTGATGATGCCTGCGCCCACTCTGGCGATATGAAAATGTTAATTGAAAGTTAAATAAAACGATCACGTTGCAGTGTGCCAGTGCTAAAGCTGCAGTTGGTAAAACAAACTCGTATATAAAGTAATGCAAATTGGTATTTAAGATTAGAAATCAAACATATAATTAAATTGAATTTAATTCCAGGCCACAGTGATGAAGAGCGTTCTCATTAACCTCCACGTGGCGTATTTCGGGCGACGTCAGACGTTTTGGCTGGCAGTTTATATCTGACGGACGATGCTCTCCCGGTATCCCTCTGCTTTATGAAAGGGGCCATGGGGTGGAATACGGGTGGGCCCGCCGGGCAAACGAAGATGAAGTACATCCTCGATACTACTGTTAGAAGGAGAAATAAAACCGCATCACTAAAAATGTCACATGTAGAAAACCTTTTCAAAAATCAGGGACGATGGAAAAATGTTCTGTAAACAAAACTTAGGTGATGACAATCACTTTCGAATAACTGCAATATGGTAAACCTCGTTAAAAAGATCCACGTGGATAGGTAGTTGGAAGGTAAATTTAGTGGCCTCTTTCTCTGACCAGACTGAAACAAGGCCTATAACCCACTGAACTGGTTCGCTGAACAGATTGACGGTATAGTTTATACAAGAATGTTCCCGTCAATAAGAAGCGCGGCATTTACTTAGCTTTGATTACCTAGACAGATATCATAAATACATATAGAGGTATTCCTGCTACGCCATAGATATTTCATTTTAGCCAGTTTCTAAAACCCTAAAAATATAAATAAGGTTTTCTTTTATAATGGGGAACTTGCATCAAAATAATTATAAGTTTTTAGTAATTCAATAATAACAGTCCTCATAAGTGCATTACTGAAAAGTATATTCTAAAATTATTATTTTATAAGAAAGAAAACTATTAAAAAATTACGTTAATTGGTGTGCAATTTTAAACGCCAATAAACATAACGTGACAACATTCCATAAAATAATAGGTGACAATGACTTATACCACTATCACTACATTTTATAAAACAAAGTCCTCTGCCACGTCTGTCTGTCTGTTCGCGAAAAGCTCAAAAACTACTGAACGGACTTTCATACGGTTTTCACCAGTAGATAAAGTGATTCATGGGGAAGGTTTAGGTAAATAGTTTGTTAAGTTTTAAGTCAGGACAACGTCCATCGGGCCCGCTAGTAAATATATAAAATACAAATTAAATTATTGTAAACAACAGAGGAAAGACGTTACAAAAGGAAACTCGTGAAATTTTCAACGATTTACATTTAATATTTACTATTAACTCTTTCAGGTACACTTCGCACAAATAAAATCAAACGTTTTTTGTTGCAGTGACACGTGATCAATCAATCCCAGGCAGAAGTGCAAAGTAACGTCCACTCTAATATTTAATGAGAGATTTATAATTAAAGAATTTCCATTTAATATTGTCTGCAATACAATAAATTTTGGTAGGTGGTAGAGCCACGCTGAAGCTATTACTGGTTTCAGCATGAATGGATCTGCTCGCCCGGGGTAGTACCACCCTCTCATAGAAAACCGACGTGAAGTAACAGTGCTTGCATTGTTGCGTTTCGTTCGGTCAGTGAGAGCGCCGGAGACCCACCTCCCCTCCCTTTCCACTTTCCCCTTCCCTTCCCTTCCTCCCCTCCCCACACACAGGCTGGCAACCCACTTGTGACTCCACTGGTGTTGCAAGTGTCTATGGACGGTGGTGATCACTTACATCAGGTGACCCACCTGTTCGTTTGCCTCCTATGATATAAAAAAAAAAAAAAAAATTGTATCTATTAATGAAACTATGTCAGATATCGTAAAAAGTAAGTGCTCAAGAGCCGTAAGAATGAACCAAGAGCACACTGCTGTAATTGCCCTTGGGACACTAGTAATTTATAACATTGTATCTTAACAACGGACTTAGGAACAACCGGTGTTTTATGGTTCGCAGTTATATAAGACAACATTGTGAAGCTATGTATAAAAATCGAACTTTTTTTATTTTTATTATTTATACTTTTGTGTTTGCGAATAAATTCGATTATACATGCCGTTGTACGTAACGACATGACCATCAGACTTATTTTAAGCGCCGTCTATCTACCTATTCCTCATACCTTATGTTTAGTTGTAAATGTTTAATGTTTTTTATTTTATTTTATGAGCCATTTTTTAAGGTCGTATGACTATTTTTTGTGTTAATTCTTCTTATTATACTTTAATGTATTTTTCCGTTGTGAGATCAGTTTGTAAATATAATATTTGCAGTAATAGTAGTCTTAGCAATTTCAATTAAGGTTTTTTCAAGGGAGTTAAGATCTCACGGTTATTCTCACACGGACTTATAAATAAATAAATGTCGTGAAGTAACATAAGAGTAAAATAAATTAGTAGTTTGGAATATTATTAATAATAAGAAAGACACAGAAAGACAATCATCAGAAAGATGTGGACAAAACATTCGTGATGCTACATACTAGCATAAAGTTTGGAAACCTTTGGTCTAAAGATATTTTCCAATTCTATATTTCGCATAAATTTTTCATGACATATTTATCAGCCTGTGCCACAAAATATATGAGAACAGAAAGTCCACTCAGTACAAACAGCGACAAGGACACACGCCTACACAAATGTCGATGTACGAAGGTTTAAGTCAGTCAAACGCTGGACGTAATGACATACTTAAATATTGTTTTATGTATTAAACTAGATTCCAAAATGTAATTAGAAGAAATAATCTCATCAAAATTATTACCTCTTTAATTGTTTATACATAATATTAAATGAAGTCTACATTAATTCAAAGTCATGTTGGTCGAGCGGTTTACTTTAATTTTCCTATATTTCATAGAATTTTATACATGTCAGCTTCAGTACTACAATCGAGTTTATATAATTATTAGAATGTAGGCCGGCCGGAGCTATTTTTGTGTATCTAAGTTTTGTATCTGTGCCATACCTACACATTTCCCGAAGAAACGGGAAGGCTTGGCGGTACCTACTCATAATAATAATACAATACAGCTTATTCATACAATTTTTGAAATGAAAACTATTTAGCCGCTTTGAGCGATTTTTGGTAGGGGAAAACTTATGGGTTGAGCTCAACCCGTGTTATTACAAAAAATTTAAATACGTATTAAATACTTGGTTTAAAAAAGTTTCCTAATAAATGCACCGCGCTCGCCCGAGGCAATTTCGCGTTATCCTTTTTCGCAATTCTAACTTAACGTAACCAAAGCGAGACAAAAGAGCAAGATGGCGAATATTCAGCGACCGCGGTGCGTTTAATATGATACCTTTTTAAGGCCAGGGTTCAATACGTATTTAACTTTTTTGTAATAACAACGAACATGTCTGAATGTATAGTGCTTGTGCCAAACTAACGACGCACAGTATTACGGCCGGTGTACATGAAATATCGATATTTTGTGTTAGGCTTGTACAGTCCATCCATATGTTTGATTAGTTAATAAACTATATAAAAATGTAAATAACTAGCTTCTGCCCGCGACTTCGTCCGCTTGGAATAGTTACTTTGGGCTAACGCTAACAGGCGGCGGAAGCTCTCAAAAGGAAAAATAAAACGATTTTGAAACATTCTTCATTGGTGTTTCCGCTCCTATTGGTCTTAGCATGATGATATATAGCCTATATCCTTCCTCGATAAATAAGCTATCTAACACTGAAATAATTTTTCAAACCAGACCAGTAGTTCTAGATATTACCCCCTACAAACTCACAAACTTGACCTCTTTATAATGTTATATATTAGTATAGATTATTGCTCCGAGTGCCAATAGATGTGGAAAGTGGGCTAAAGATAACAATTTCAATATATGTAGGTGGTGGAGCCATGCTGAAGCTATTACTGGTGTCAGCATGAATGGGTCGGCTCGCCCGGCGTAGTACCATCCTCTCACAGAAAACCGACGTGAAGTAACAGTGCTTGCATTGTTGCGTTTCGTTCGGTCAGTTCGTACTGCGGATACCCAACTCCCCTCCCCTCCCCTCTTCTCCACTCCCCCTTATCCCAAACACAGGCTGGCAACGCACTTGCGACTCCTCTGGTGATGCAAGTGTCTATGGAAAGTGGTGATCACTCAACATCAGGTGACCCACATGTTCGTTTGCCTCCTATGATATAAAAAAAATATACAATTTATGAAATTTAAATAATTAAAACTATAATTGATTTCAAAATTCCAATAAGAACACAATTTTTTCATTGTTTATGACTTATCGACTGCTTCGATTTCATACATCTTGCTTAAATTTAAATTACGATTATATATAATATGTAATTATATATAACATACGCTTCGTGACGCCCTAACTACCAAACTATGTTTACCTGTATCTTGACAGTTAGTTTACCTTCGAAAAAATAAGATATGGCAATGAGAAGGAAAATAAAATATAAATGATTGTTTAAAATATAGAGGACAAATTTCAGCTGAATGTTTTCAATTTCAGTGTTTGTGACAATTCTTTGTATGCGTGTGCCATTATATTTGCGGGCGTGTGTAATTATATTTATGTGCTTGTGTGTATGTGAATATATGCCACTGTACGTGTATATAAAACATGTGAGTAATAAATACACTTTAGAAGTGGTGGTATAATCCGGCTCGAAATGGACCAACTAAAATGGTGACGCCGCGGCGATGTCGACGTCACGGTAGGGGCGCGGTGCGGGGATTTCTATGCTAAATTTAAGTGGACTGTATATGCGGGGGTGCTAAATTTGATATTCAACTATTGCGATCAGCTACGACTAACGAGACAAGGGTAGGAAGGAAACTTGGCACATACCTCGCGGCGCTGCAGTCTCCACGTGGCTAGCCGGCTAGGCGATTCTCGTTTCTCTCCACTGAGTTCTCTCCCACACAACACTTATTGTTTATAATATATGTCGGCACGTATGTAGCGATGCGTTTATTTCTCACTCGACCTTGCGAAAGCTCAAAATGGTAGCATGCGGCGCGGTCACAACAATCTCGATGCGGCGCGCAAACAACACTGACGATAGCAGTCGAACCACTAGCAACAGTCGAAACTGATGGCGGCCGCGCGCCCGACGCGCGCGGCACGGGCAACAACACCAGCAGTAGACTGGTAGCAATGGCGGCAGCACGGACGCGCTACCGAATAAGTGCCATAGGAGGGGAGCGGGGCTGGTGGCGTGACCTGAACGCAATTAATTGGTCGGGCTTCAAAGTGGCGTGATTTGATCCATAATGCGGGAATTTCAAATATACATAAAGCGGCGCAACCAAGAAGGATTTTTATTATTATCTTTTGTTTATTTTACCATTTTTAAAAGCTGTTGGGTTTCGTCGTATATTTTATTGTTAAGCCATATTATTATAATTATTTTACATTTATGAGACAAGATAATAATTTCCCTGTTTATTTTATTATATAGGTGGTCCCCGAGGAAACGATATAACTATTGTAAATAACTACAAGGATCTTGTCTCAAACAGAACAATTATTAAAAAAATATGTTGAGACCTAGCCTGACCACACTGACACATTATACACAGGCCGTATATTATTTTCTCTACAACGTTCGTGATAAGCTCGATAAACCATTTGTACGTGTATTGATACATATAGGACGTTATGAAGCAGCACGAATCTGGGCGGCGACAAGCTCCGGCGCCATCCAGCTGTTTGCTGTCAACACTGAGGGTTGTCACACAATTGATTATAATAAAGGTTTTTATTTAAACAATGCTATGTATTATTTAGATGATGATAAATCACTGACGGCTCATTGTTTTGGTTGTTTAGACGCCGTGGCGGTAGACACAAGTTTGAATCCTTACGCATAAGCCGGAATTCCAGTGTAGGAAAGCATCGTGGTTCGCCTGGTTGAGTTGAAAGTTGAAAGGCCTTAAGTTAAAAGTCTATCGCCAAGTATCTACAAGAAAACCATATATTTATGCTAATTCTTTGTAAGGAATACAATTACCCAATAATAAATGTAATGTTAGTAATTTCTTAAATTATATTCGCTTGAGAGGCTTTGTGGTTGAAACAGATTGTTTTACTATTGCATGATATGCTGACGGCACTATACCTTATAGTAAACTACCAAAACCATATCGTCTGTCCGACTTAAAAAACGAACACACTAGCCTTTTTTTCAAACAGACTAATGATACTAGCGCTTATGTCGCTCAGCCGCTTGGCAACGTGCTAAAGAGTGCCGAGATTGCCGAACTTAGGCTTCGGCCACCTTGGATGCAACAACTCAAATCGTACTAAGCTAAACTAGCTACGATAATTATACATATAAGAATTCGTGAGGCACACATGTGTAGTACGAACTCAAACATGTATCTTATAGCTGTCAACTATCTACGACACTAGCGGAGAGTTAGTATAGTTTTACAGTACTACAAACGTTAAAGCTATAGCTGCGAAACCAAGTTTCTGTTATGAAAAAAGAACAGAGAATTAGGTTTGATAACACTTCAGTACACTTACCATAATAATATGTAGAACACGGTTAAGAGGCAATCTTTACAAAGCTGACGTAGATCAATATTATGAGGATGCTCTACATCACATACAATACAGATAGAATATCTCTGCAACAGCTTCAAGGAAGTAAGCGGATTCATCTATCAAGAACAACTTTTAATTTTAATCTTATCTCATTTTTCCTATAAATTATTATAATATTCTAATTAAGACTTTAAGGTATAAAGTTTAGGTAGCAAACAAAATCATAATCAGAGCGATGTGAAATTATACGTTTCGATATAAAAAAAATGTCATTAAGGCTGAGCAGTGATAGCCCTAGAGACAAACGCTCCGCCCGCCCTCTTTGATCAATGTGTGGAAGGCGAACCGTCAGTCAGATAGACACTAGCGAAATATTCATGTCGTCGAAGAATTCATACACTACCTGTATCCTTATTAAATAGGTATTCAGCTAACGTCGTATTTTATAACGTAGTACAATGGATTCTTGTATTTGTTTATAAGGCGATATTGATTCCACCCCAAGGCTTTTCTAACAATAACAAGTGTCTTATCTGAAATTGAGAACAGTTTGTAAACAAAAGTGACTTCAACGCCTCAAGAATTAATTAGAAAAATTTAAATATATTCTTATGTATATCCTTAAGAACAGCTGTATACATTTTGAATATCAAGCATTACTTATTACAGAGCATAGAATATTTTACTTAATCTTGTGGAGAGTATCAATTACGGCATCTGCCTTTCTTATTCTATGTTTATTGTGGAGGTAATAAATCAGGACAGTATTAAAAGTATGGCAACATCATGGACATACTTATTATACAATATCTTTATTATTTAATCATTCTATCAAATAAGATCAATTTAAAATTTATGATAAAAGAGAATATCATAAAAAGTATACGCAAATAATAAGAATTTAGTATTGATTATCTATTTTAAATCAATACTTACTTACTATTGGTTAATAGTACAAATATTGACTTAACATAGTCATTAGTAGAAACACTAGATCATTAGTGTAATTGTCTGGTCAATAGCATGGCTTCGATATTCACAATGACCGACTTTATTAACTCGGGTGATTTTTTAAGTGCCAAGTCTGAAAATGGTGGATCGTGTTTTTAAATATCTAATTTTTTTTTCAGTTATAATTGTACATTATATAATTTTGTTATTGTTCAAGTTTATCAAATTGTGTAATATCTACTGTTTTTTAACTTATGCTGCCAACGGTATGTTGACCAGTGCATCATAAGGTCTACTTTTGTTTTTATGAGCTTAAACTCTTATGGTTTTGAACAGTCCAATGGTTATTAAATACTAGATGCAACACATTTTACTACCAATATGATGTACACACCTCTTTACACTTTACGATTTTAATACCGCTACAAATTTTATTAACATTATAAGGACTATGTCGTGCAAAATGTTACACTACGTTAATGTTTTAACTTCAGTTAAAATACAATAAATACCGCAGTTGTAACTATATTTGCGTTCAAATTTTGTCAAGTTTCCTCTTATTTAATTAACATCTAAATGATACAAAGTCACAGTAACTCAAGATTCAAAAGAAAAGGAATACAGAAAGCGAAACAATAAAACGTTTAATACAATTTGTAACAATTCATTTTTCAGATTTAAAACAATGCCTTATCTATCGTAATACAATCGAGTATTCATGTTCTGACGGTTGTGTGTAGTTTTACTTTTACCTTAATACGAAAGCCTTTTCTTAAAACCATAACAATCACATTAAATTAATCATCGTCATCAGCCTGTAAGAGGCCCTGGAGGGCATAGGCCTTTTCCCGAAGGAAGGTATGGGCATAATCACCACGCCAGCCCACGACGTGTTAGCGATTTTAAACCCTGAGAAATCCACAATTCTATGTTTTCCCACATACAGTAGTATTACAAGAACATTTCTCACGTTCGAGTTTCCTCGCGATGTTTTCCTTCACCGTCAGTCGGTAGTGTAACCAATTAAATTAGTAAATGTACGCTAATTCCAAAAAAATCGTAAGTACATGCTGGAGTTCGACCCTGCGGACATCGAAATGATATTCCACCGGTCAAACCACTACACCACCCTGACTTCTATAATGAAATTAGTACTAAATAGATATACTATAAGAAAATTAATTTCTTTCCCAGAAAACATACGTCACATTTATATTTCATACACACTCATCCTACGAAAACTGTTAGCTCGAAGGTACAAAAGGCATGTTTGATGATCCACATTAATATGGAAATTCAAATTATCATTTAAAAGGTGAAACACTATTGAAAATTAATTTCCTCGCACTGTACACATATGATAGGCACTCTAATTAATTAAAATCTTAACATAAAATTAACCTTTTAATTTGAGTGTGAGATATTTCAAGTTGAAAATTTCTTCGTAAACTAAATATGAGCCATTCCCATATAGACTTATAGTCTAGTCTACTATCTGGTAAAATTGTGATGAAACGCATATATTTCAAAATATATGTATACTGTTGTCCAAAAGAAAGAGGGGGCAGCTCTGGCGTTTATTATTCTTATTATCTTATATAATATCGAGTGTCATTATACATTCAGAATCAGTATTTATTAAATGCGTAAAAACCAACTAGGGTCTAGACTTTGATACTGTTTGTGCCTTAAGTCAATTGTCAGCCAAGTACAACTTAAATTATATCATTTTTTACAAATTCATCACTTTGGTATTACAACAGGTATGGTATTGTTCACCGATGACGAATGCTATAGAAAGTTCAAACCTTCAAAAATACATAATTAGAATAAAAACAGTGTCAGAATCAAAAGGTTACGTCATTAATTATCCATTAAAAAAAGTGTGTGTATACTTATGTACACGCGTTAGAAGTTATACTTCTTTGGCGTAACAACATAAAAATCTTTTCAAAAATGTTATCTTTCGCCTTATTCTTCGTTTGTAGAAAATACGACAATAACAATAGAAAAAGGTATTTAATACATTGAAAGTTTTAATATAAAGAAATTCAAACAACAAATACAAAGAAACAACATATTGACTATAGCTAAGTTCAGGGTGTCGGTTTTTCGTGACGGTGTGCGCGCGCATCGTAATAACTTTAGGGTGTCGGTTTTTTGTGACGGTGTGCTCGCGTATCGTAAAAATTTACTCTCATCATTTTTCCCTAACGCGCCAAAAGAAGTATAACTTCAAAGATCAAGTAATATGTACATTTATTTAGCGAAGTTAGTCAATAACCTTCCAATTTTCTTGATGAAGTGTTTATCATCCGACGATTTAATGTGTTCGTAGATTTCCTTAACTGATTTACATTTGAATTGGTAACAGATTTCGTCACCTCCTGTCGCTCCACTCATGTTTAAATTACTTAATAACGTTCCCCAAACATTATTCAAGGACCCTTTATGAGCGAACCTGTACAGGTAAACATTATTACGCGACATAAGAGCGTGTAGCCTTGCTTGCCTGAGAATTGGATAAATCACTTGATCCGAAACATATTTCGTATATCGTCGCAGACTCCGTTCGTTTATCGTCCCATTCAAGAAATAGAACTCCATTATTTTCCTTCGTATCTGATTACATCGTTTCGATCGATATTCATCTTTCTTTCCTTCAAATGGTAAAAGATATTGAAGGTTATATGTTAAATCTTAATATATATATTTCTTGTGTGCGTGTGTATGTGACTGAACTCCTCCTAAACGACTGGACCGATTTTGATGAAATTTTTTGTGCGTGTTCCAGTGGATCCGAGAATGGTTTAGATTCACAATTGGACCCGGTAGGTGGCGCTGCGGTTGACTTTTGGGATTTATATTTTTTATTATCAAGGCAGGACAACGTCCGCCAGGTCCGCTAGTATTCTAATAATTTTCTAGTGTGTACGAAACGTTTCAATTTATGTATAGATTCTAGGTTGTAGTTACGCTAGCCTTTCCTTGCAAAATACGTATTTTTGTTGGCTGAAAGTATATAAAGAACTTAAGGCACTTTAATGACAGATATGTTGTTAAATAAGTCCTACATACAAATTTACTATTATGATTCTTACTCGTATGTTTTGAGAAATTCAACGTGACTCAAATATAATCAGCACAAAGATACACAAATAAATACGTAACTCCATTAATATGTTTTCTCCGCAAAATTAAACCCTGAAATAATGATTCAATTAAGCAGCACAATGTGGTATTTTCCCGATCAATTTGCATTTTAAGACTAAACTAACTCAACTTAACAGAGAGGAATGCCAAAATTTAATTGTAGATAATAAATGAATCTTCTTTTCTTATTAAACCGGCTTTAACTAATCTTCTAAAGACTAACTACGTATCGAACGGACAATCTTCGGGACTTTATTCAAAATACTTTACCTTTTCCTAGCGTGACGGATTTAATTTTGAAATTTAACAATGTTTTTTTTAACTTGTACTGAATCTTACCTCACGAACAGGAGCTTCAGCATAGAGAATTTTCCAAAAAGATATTTAAGACTTATTTTCAATGACCGTGTATAGCTTTCTACCGTAAATAAAAGTGTTAATGACATGTATGAAAGAAATATCATCGGAACACTTGTAAACCCAAAGAGGTGTGAAAAATAATAAAAAAGAATACCAAAGCTCACAGTAATAGACATTTCTAAGCAATATTTTGTATATTTTGTAGGTGGTAGAGCCACAGTCAAGCTATTACTGATTTCAGCATGAATGGGTCGGCTCGCCCCGGGTAGTACCACCCTCTCACAGAAACACTGACGTGAAGTAACAGTGTTTGTATTGTTGCGGTTCTTTCGATCTGTGAGAGCGCGGCGCTCCTGCTGGCGAGTGTGGTTTCGGCCATGCTCGGCAGCGAGGACGTGTGGACTGCTGTGGCCTCCTTCTGCGAAGAGGTCATCTCGCAGAACGAGGCAGCGGAGAGCGTCCGCGAGGAAGACCCTCAGAGTGGCCGTCTCCGCCAAAGGAGAGCAGGCAGAAGGGGGAGGCGATACGTTCGCCTCCTCTCACTACCGTAGCCGAACCTGAAGAGATGGGCCGTGGGGCCTATCTCCTCATTGCACAAGCGAGGCTGACGAGTGGAGGCGACTGGTTGTGTACCCAGATTGCCTCTCTATAGTATGACGAAGCCTGGCAATTTCACCTTGCCAGGCTGCAGCAGGGGTGGTTTTTCAGGTCAGACGGCAAGTTCGATCCCTGGCTACTCTTACCATGCGGCGGACGGTACGCCGTGGGGTTTTCGTCCGTGCGCGTCGGACATAACCCACTCTCTCCCCGGAAAGGGTAGCGTATCCATAAGGGATTTACCCACGTTAATAAAATAAAAAAAAGTGAGAGTGCGCGGAGACTCACCTCCCCTTCCCCCTTCCCCGTCTCCTCTCACCCTCCAAAGACTGGCTGGTAACGCAGTTGCGACTCCTCTGATGTTGCTAGTGTCTATGGACGGCGGTGATCACTTAACATCAGGTGACCCACCTGTTCGTTTGCCTCCTATGATATAAAATATATATATATATATATATATATATATGAAGACTACTTTCATTATAATTTCTATGAAATATGAAGGCCAACTATTAAAAACATGGGTAAAAACTGAAAATATTTTTACATATATATATTGAACATGCAAAGCGTACAAAATGTATCCACTGACGTGAATGTATCCCTGAAGTATATTTATACATTTACATATACTGTTTGTTAAATTTAACAAGAACGGTAAGCCTTACCAGCATAACAAATGGTAAAACACACCTTTATATTCACATAGGCTGCTCTCGTTTATTTTATTTTAATCTACCCATCGCGTGTATTATTTGTTGAAATTAAACTTCTTATATGAGGACTTTAAAATTCCGATCAACAACCTTTTTGTATGACAAAAAGTGGCAGGAGTGAACAGTGTGTCGGGTAGAGTGTTGAAATCACCGGGTTTAGCCCGATCACGGAAGTTAAGCGTAAGTTAGGCGGGAAACTCGAGCAGTGAAGGTGAGCGTTGATGCGCATCTCAAAGGAGGCCTCCTTAAACCTACACCTGGGTCGCAAGTCCTGGGAACTGCTCTGAGTTTCTCCCTCTGCCACACGATGGACTCGTCACCCGCACGGTGAATCCATGGAAGGCTAAGAAGTTTGTCTCTAATAGAGAACAAATAAAATATTGGAAATAACAGTAGTATAAACTTTTTCAATAGGAAAACAAAATAAACTTTGAAAATGATTGCGATAGAAACTTACCACGTTACCATGGCAACGTATATAATACTAACGCTAACGAAATCTTTCGAAAGGAAAAAAGTGCCCGATTTTAAAACATTTTTCATTAGTGCTCAGCTTCTATTAGCCTTAGCGTGATGATATATAGCCTAAAGCCTTTCTCGATAAATGAACTATCTAAAACCGAAAGATTTTCTCAAATCGGACTGGTAGTTCCTGAGATCATAGCGTTCAACCAAACAAACAAACTCTTCAGCTTTATGTATTAGTATAGATTAGCACCAGTTACAGAGAAGTGGAGGAGTAATAGGTTAGCATGGTATGGGCATGTCATGAGGAAAGATGAACACCATGTAACTAAAAAAGTTTTGAGTATGATGGTGGACGGATATAACAGTAGAGGAAGACCGAATTTTTTATGGATTGATTGTGTGAAAAATTATATGTGTATAAAAGGTGTGTATACTGAGATGACATCTGACAGGGGAGAGTGGAAAACGTGTTGTAGGTGGTAGAGCCCCGCTGTTACTGTTGGCTAGCCCGGTGTAGTCCAGCTTCTTACAGAAACACCGACGTGAAGTAAGAGTGCTTGCATTGTTGCGTTTCGTTCGGTCAGTGAGAGCGCCGGAGGCCCACCTCCCCTCTTTCTCCTCCCTTCCAAACACAGGGTGGCAACGCAGTTTTGACTCCCATGGTATTGCTAGTGTCTATGGACGGTGGTGATCAATTAACATCAGGTGGCCCACCTGTTCGTTTTCCTCCTATGATATAAATTTTAAAAAATGTTGTGCCGACCCTTTTTTTTATTAACATTGGGAAATACATTATGGATACGCCACCCTCCCGGGGGAGAGAGTGGGTTATGTCCGACTCACACGGACTAAAACCCCACGGTGTACCGAGAGACCGTATCGTTGGAGCGACAAGGGATCGTCCTACGCTAATTACCTTGAATAGCCGCCCCAACGGTCCACCCGGCGGAAGGTGGCGGCTGGGCTCCTACATAATAGGGAGACAGACTAGGTACACGCCAGCTGCTTCCCCTCGTCAGCTGGACCTGTGCAATGAGGAGATGGATCCCCCGGCCCATCCACTCTGGTCCGGCTACGGTCTCGGGAGGAGTTGAGCTAATCGCCGCCTCCTTCCACCGGTCCTCTGTCGGCGGAGAGGGCCACTTAGAGGATCCACCTCGGGGCCCTCTCTCCTGCCTCCTTCTGTGAGATGACTTCGTCGCAGAAGGAAGCCATCGCACGCCACACCTGTTCGCTGCCGAGCATGGCCAAAACCACACTTGGCAGCGACAAATCTCTACTACCCCTTACCGCTGCAGCTAGAATGTGACGCTGTCCCTCTCACGCAGCACACTCAGACAGAGTATGCTTCGCGATATCCTCGTCAGTGCCGCACTCGTAAATACGTAGGTGGGGCAAGCGTAAGAAGATGATGATACAATTAGTGTTCGACATGTCTCGGATTGATTATGATGTTCTGAGCTGATTGATTATCCTCATACTTCATCTCATTAATGTAATCTCAGAGGTAGTCCGGTGAAGCTGTTAAGGCCTTGCTAAGCCAATATCGTAGTCAGTTCGAGAAAAAAAACTAATCTCAGGGTAAATAAAGCAAACATTTATACAACAAATAAATATATTTTCCATTAAGTTCCATGTATAAATTTTTAAAATTACCTTTTTAAATAACATCCATGACAACAATATATCAATAAGTTATTTTTACAATATTATGGAAGTTGAAAACTCGAAATCACAATGTTTCTATATAGTATATAATTTATGTTTATACAGCTTCCCCATTCTATAATAATCAAAATTCAATTAATATGTATATGGTATACAATATTTTTAATTATGTTGTAAATAGGTACCTATACTTGAGTTTTACGTTCTCGTATTGTAGTATTATTTTACCGACAGATTTACTTAGGATATATTCTGGTTTTCTGAAATGAGTAATATTTAAAATCATTTTTTTATTACTACACGTGTCACACTCTATTATTAACAATAGTAAAATTATACAATAGTAATATATTTTTTTTGTATTTAAAATTTTACGCTTTTTCGGAAGAGTGCCTTGTATGTTTGCTGTAATGCCAAATGAAGCAGTTTAGGCCCTTCAGGCTAACACTTCGGAATATACCGATATATGCTACATCATTTAAATTTGTATATATTCCAGATCTTGTATATATTTTCATTACTGAACTCGTTTATATTATTAATCTTGTAAGGTACATAACCTCAAAAATAAGAATAGATGCATATACACAAATCATTTTGTTTAAACAAAAGCGACTAAGGATAAATATTATTTTTAACCGATATACGATACGAGAACGTATAAATCAAGTTTTATTACTCCTATAGATAATTTAATATTTTCATCTAAAATTATTTACATAAATATAATATTTGGTGCGGCGAGATATCGTTAATTATATATTTAAAACGTTTCCACTTAATTACAAAGTAAATTGTTGCTTGTTTATATTAATTATTACTAAAAAAACACTGATAAATGGTCCTCGTGAAATTTTAACTTACAATAAAGCATTTACATCTTGTAATAACCGTAATAACTAATGAGTTAACGAAAATGAAATAAAATTTGGAAACAAAGAATCAGTGCGAGTTTTAATAGAAAATACAGGAAAAAACCACAGAATTAAGAATTATTTATGTACACAGTAAAGGTACTTAGTGCTGTTTAAATAATAGACTGACTCGCATTGTGAATGCCTATTATTAACCCTTCAGCGCCGCGTATGGCATTTATTTATTCTCCGATTATATCTTAAGTGAAAATAAAAAAATATCTTTAGTGAAAGTGTATCCAAGGAAACAAAACGAATTATATAAGTTAAATAATGTTTTTGTTTACGGATAAGAAAAAAATCAAAAGAACACTTATTTTCGTCTTCATATACGCTGAGTTCTTTAGCTAAGTTGTTATTCAAAAACAAAAGTAAAATTAATAATATTTTAGTGCAAATAATAATGTTGCAAGTATAATTTATAACGAAGTATATCGAGGACAAAATCTATTTTGAAAAATGTTTGGGATTCAAAGCTATATTTTTGACGTTAGAATTGTGCCCGGAAGACAAAATTTCTAGAATGTGTCGATGTGAAACTATCTCGTCGAGTATATATTACGCTATTCAGTACTGGAATCGTATTTATTTAACAAATATTTTAAATAATTTACGTAAAATCCTCAAAACTGACAATAAGAGTTGAACTAAAATTAACATTCCTAGGACGTCTCATTATAGAGACCTCTTATAATAACTGACTATCGTAGAAAAACTAAAGGGTCTAAATTACATACCACTTTTATATTATTAATCATGGTAAAACTCCTTGGATAAATAATATTAATGTTTTATTCTCTTTTTATAACCAAAATAACATTATTAATTTATAGCGAATGAGTTGTGGTGTGTGTATTTTCTATTATACAGTACTGTGTTAATTCACTATATATAGTTATATAAACTAACAAACTTCAAAAATGTCTTTTACAATAGGTAAATAAACTTCATACGATACTATCGCCAACACAATATAATTTATAGTCTGTAATGCTTCTAAATAATGTACACATCACTACAGAATAAATAACATAAAAGAGTTTTGAACTGTGGTAAGCCTCCATTTTATGGTCTCTTCAAAATTTACCAGTCTGTTGAAAATATATATTTATTTTAAAAACTGTGGATAAATATATATTAGTATTTTTGAATATAAATTAATTAACAATGGAAGTAATTTTTTATGAAGACTTGGATATTTATGGAAAATATGCTTTTATAAATAAGGTTTTGTATATAATATGGTATTTGTAAAATTTCATTAAAAAGACTTCATTTTTTAGGATTCACGCAATTCCATGACGTCTTGAGAGGGAAATAATATTATGTACATAAAGTATTAAACATGGTTGTGCGTTATCATTTCATAATATAAATATATTCTTCTAACTTACTCATGAGTAATATATGAGATAATTAATTATTATATCAATTTTAGTAGGAAATTTTCATGTCATAAAGGTTTGTCAGGGTTGCAAAAATAAATAATGAAGTCTAGTTAAATAACTGCCGAATTAAAGTATTCTTATTGTGTATTATGTATAAATTAAAGTAATTTTTTCTCATTATCTTATAATCATTTAAAAGAATTTAGTAGGATTTTAATGTAAATTAATTGACGTAAAATAATAGGAAAAGACGCTTTTTTTTGTTTAAAAATATGCATTTTTTTAATTATTTTATATATTCACACATCACAAAAAGTTTTTAAGTTAGGTCATGTTAGGTTTAATTAAAGAAAAACATGGCATTTCCGAAAATAAAAACAACAATAAAAATATTTGTGGTTCTGATGAAAATCATTTCTCAGACATGGTCGTCTATATAATATAATATACACTTATCGTAAACCCAAGACTACTATCACGTTCGTAAATTAAAGTACTATTTTATATTGTTTTGAAACCTTTTGTGATATGTGTATATACTGACATTTTCAATTAAATGTTATATAGTTCTATATATTATTTAATAATAACCTAATCTCAAAATATATGTTCAGTTTAATCAAAATAATAAACGTCTATTGGCACTTCTTTATATTAATCTAATTGTAAATACTTTAAGAATAAATAAATTAAATATAAATTATATAAAAAAAACGTTTCAATATAAATATTACAATCTAGGAATGGGTATATATATATAGTTATTTTTGCGATAATTGTACAAACACACACAAAATATTTAATATATAATTAACGCATTGGAATAAACTAGATGAATATTGATAACAGCGACAATCACGACATCAAAACATCTTAAACTAAATATTTAAAATATAATCCATTCATATAATTAATTATATAATGAAACAAATACATGTTTCAGTCTATCTATTGAGAGATAATCACCGGCACAATACAAATAACACATGAATCGAATTCATTTATTTAGCTTTTTATAGAAAGCATTTACATAATTTATATTCCTATAATTTATATTCCTTACAATATTACGTTTAAAAATCTGTAAATCTAACTAAGTAGTCTGTCGCGCTGAGATACGTTATGTTCGCGACGAATTATTCCGATCACACTAATAGTGATCGTGTTACAAGATGGCGACCTCAATTCTCGCAGCATAATAAATAAAAGTAAATAATAAAATATTTATTGCAATCCGACGATCGATAATAGTGTGAACGGGATGATACTAGTAATTATATATCTAAACGATGAATGACCCTGTGTCAGTCGTGGACTGCGACCGAGGCGCTCGCAGCGATCCCCGAGATCAATATCTATCTACGAAATTTAGAATCTATAATACGCTCTACGCACGTGGTAGTCGATATAGGCACTGCCTACCTTACTTTACCGAAATACGACTATTCTACCAACTTACCGACAAGACTAAATGAACTTTGTAAAATTTGGCAGTTGCGTTCCTATGACTGGGCGAACACTAGAGGAAATGTAGTTATAATACAAGTGCTATCTAAATTATTAAACGATAAGACCGCAGAGCTGGACTAGAAGGGCGCGCTACTGTTACCAGATCGTGTAAGGAGCGCAGCGTTTCGCGTGTCGAGGGTGAAAGAGCGCGCGCGGCCTGGCCGGCGGGAAGGCACAAGGGAGGGCTGGTTGCGGCGGCGGCTGCGGCGCGGCGCGTTGCTCGGCGCCGCCGCACGCAGTCATAGTGGGAAACAGCGTGACGGGCGCCGCGGTTCACTGGCTCCGCGCCGCCGTCGCATCATTACGCGTAGACTGCGTGCAATTCTCGCTTCATCTTCGCCTGCGCCGCCACATAGTCGCTCTGGTTCGATTGGTTCTAATTTGTGCATCGAAGGTCGACTCGACATTCTTGTACTGCTAGCTGCTGGCGTAGACGTAGCTCGTTCTGATACTTCGTCATCAATTTCTATTCGACCTAGCTTGAGAGCGAGCGCGTATTCAGCGCGTTCAATAACGCTAGCAGGCTCCTCTTCTACTACAGTCGTGTCTGCAACAGTGGAATCGGCGGCCACTGAGTCAGCTCTCGGTGACTCACAAGTTGCTGCAACAGACTGCTGCGTATTCTCTGAGGAGAGCGAAGTTGCTGTTGGTGCTCTTCGTTCCGGGGTTGTAAAAACTGAATCAGATGTCCAGCTGCGAGTCTCGGAGTTCTGACGTAGCGTTTCATCCACACTTCGTTGGGAGGTGCGTCGGCTTGCCCGCGGGCTCTCGTCATCGATTGGACGAAAATCAAGAGTACTTAAATCGACAAGGCCTGTACGTCGACGTGAACTATCTCGCCTGAATGACGGACGATGTGATGAGAACACTGCGTCGTATAATTCACAGATACTCGTCCGGTCGGAATGAGGCTCCTCGTACAAAGTCAAATTACGAGTTTCGGTCGCATCCGAAGGTGTGTCATCTCTATTGGATGTTGCCTCGCTACGCTCTGAAATGTCGAACGTGAACCGTGCTCCGAATCTGTCCGGACTTAAAAGTGGAGCGGAACGGGAACAGTTGATTGCTTGTTGGGCTTCAGCACTTGTTTCTAATGGTAAAGGTTTTATACTGGAGCGACGAGGAGAAGTCTCCTCTGAGTCGGTTGATCGATCTGAACGAGGTGCGTGGCATAGATGACGACGACTAAGAGCAGGCTGAGAACCGCATGGAGTACGACGGTAGCATGTGCGTTCGTGACGGACATCAGATCCACTACTCCCTGTTGATTTAGAATGGGGAGGCCGTCGTCGACGATCGTTTTCTCGCCCATACAAAGAAGTAAATTCTTCCGAACAAAATTTTTCGAAGAGCTCTTGGGAACTAAGCCTTGTTGATCCAGTCGCATTATAGAAAGCCTCTGTTGGTGAACGCATGGCTCGTTCATAAAGTGCGCTTGAGCTTGCTCGTTTCGACTTATCCATTAATCCGAATTTATAAATTTTTGGCATCCGACGGTCAAATACACCCTGTGAATGAGCACGTGGTGGTCCACGTGGGGTGTGTATGACACCGAGCTCGCGATCAGAGGAGCCTTCACGCTGCGGCTCAATTATCGGTGGCCGATCGCATACAAATGGGGGAGAAGCGACGAACTCCGGTTCGTATTCATCTTCATCGGGAGCCTCGGCAGAGTTGCCAGAGTGCTCAAGGGAATTGCGGACGCAATCACACTCTTCATGTCCATCACTGAGGTCATCCTCGTCGAAAGAGGGAGCACGTGGTCCGTGACTGAAAGCACGGCGGCGCTCATCCGCTGCGACGTCGTCATCTTCTAGGCGAATGGAACGACGTAATGGTGGACGGTCACGACGTGGCCGACGTGGAGCCTCGACGGTAGCGGCGTGTGGTATGGGCGGGCGCGTAGCTGCGGGCAAAAGACGATCAAGCGACAATCCGCGGCGAGGTCGCACTTGGCGTTGCTGACGCTTGGGATCGCGTGGTGCAGCCGAGGGACTCATTTCCTCAGGTGTCGTGGGAAGTGCTGCGCCGCGTCCGAACTCGATGAACCAGAGTTCGTCTTTTAATTCGCACTCTCACTTCTTTTCATTCATATCTTTATTCAAGTAGTGAAGTACGTAGTGAAGCACGAGATCGTAGCAATATTTATATTCAGTCTGTTGAACGAGATAAATCTATTAAAGTATAGTTTAAAAATAAGACATAAATATGATAAAACTCAAAGGCTGTGTGTATAACACCAATTACCATGTTTTCAACGAGTTGTGGCCGATGGCGACGAACGGTTTTTACGGCCTGGAATACGTCCACCTCTCCGTGTTGGATCACCTGTTCTATGCACGCATTCGCTGCACAGTAAACACCGGCACGGCTTCGCCCATCTCTGTGTAAAGGATAAATTTCTAAATGCTCAAATATCAACATCACCGTTTCCACAGTGTCATTATTTCTGACTGTTTCAATTACACATTTAGCTTAGAATGTTTTTTTATTGAGCACAATGTGTTTAGGTTTGCAGTTGACAAATATTAAGTCAAAATATTTACGTGGTATGTTAAATTAAGAGTACTTTTTTTTGTATCAATTAAACTAACTTACGGAGAAACGACGCAAACAGGTCCATAATCTGTTCGCTGCCGCCAACGTTCCACCATATTCATGAGCTCTACTAAGGAGTTGGTGGATGAGGGCACTTTGTGTCCCATAGGCCAGCATGTCAGTTGGAACAGTTGAACAGTTTTTGTTGGAGCTTTAACACCCGCCATCAATTCTGTTAGCGAAATAATCTATGGAACAAAAAATATAAAATGTATTGAAATTGAATTATTACTACAAATTTGAAACTAATTCTTGAAAATTTTTTATTGTTACAAATTAGACTGTAACAACTTTTCTTTTTTTAGTATCTGTAGATAATCATACTGATATATTTTTTTAACTGACACGTATGTTACCTATTCAAACGGAAATAAGTACACTCCTTAGTTATACGTATACAAAAATATATTTATCTTTATAATCCGCATTATAAATATAATACTTACTTTCTTGTTAATTCTAAAAATCCAAGTTTTAATATTCGTATAATGATTATGAGATACATGGTCTATCGTAAACACTGGCCCATATTTCTTTGAATGTCGGCCTTCAGGCCAAAAAGGAGGATATTGTTGCTGAAATTAAAATCGAAATACAGTACATTAATAGGAAAAGTAAAAACAGATAAAAATTACGTAAAACGCACGTAATATAAAGTTATACTTTTAAATAAGAGTGGGGAATAGTACAAATAATAGTAAAAAGAGGGTATAATAAGATTTGATGGAACATAGCGCTTCAGTGAAGCATATCTTCATATTTTTCGAGTCTAGATTAATAATTAAAAAATTACTTACAGAATTCTTTGGTGGTACACACAAAACCACAACTGCGGCACATTCATAATCATAAACTAAGGACCAAAACTCTCCTTGAGTTCTTAGTAAAGGCCATTCCGTAACGATATATTCTCGGGGTTTGGTATAACCCTGAAATTGAGATTAGATTACATTCAATTTCAACATTGTGTTAACACTTAAATACTCAATATGTATCAATTACTTACATCAACAAATACAGCGTTGATATAGTCTGTAAAACTATTCCCTTGGAAAGAAGTCAGGTATGGTCGAAAATTATCAGCTGAAAGTAAAATCAATAAAATTAAATTGCCTTCTTTATCACAGACTTTAAAATATTTTGAATCCAATAATTATTGACTAGTGACTCTTCTACTACCACTTTGTTGTAGTTAGAAATAGAATTTAAATCGTCCACTTTAATACCAATTTAAAAAAAATCTACATTCGATACGTGGCAATTACTTGCATCGTATATCCATCAATTAACTGAGACTACTTAATTTTCAATTTTTGGTTAATAATACGTACGTGGCACGACAAGAACATCTCGATTCTTCTCTCTGTTATCGCCTCTATGACCGCCAGCGCAATCACCTATTGTAAATCTAGGTGTTTGTTTGCAAATTTGCTGATACTCTTTTTGGTATTCGTTAAGTTTAGACACTGGATCCCGTTGCGACTTCTGCTTCAGTCTTTGGGACAGTTCTGAGACTGGAAACCACGAGATACCGCAAATTACGTGTTCCTCCAGTGTGTCGTAGACGAACTTGTACTGTTCCTATTGAAGAAAATCTAACGATTAGCAACAATATTTTTATTAATGTATGTTAAGTATTGCTTTATAGGGAATGGTTATAGTAAATGAAATAGGAATGCAAAATAAAAGATTTGATATAAATAACAATTTACCTCGTTTTCTATAAGTCCTTTTCTGGATAGTCGAAGCTTTTTCAAAAATCCAAACACGTCGAAACAGTCTTCCTCTTCAGCTAATTCTAGATTTGCATCAATAGCTAAATACACTCCAGATCTACCGCCACCATCACTATAAAAATACGATATAATTATTACCTGTTTGATTTGAGACTAACTGTCCGCCCCGACTTCGCACGGGTGTACTAATGAAGGAGTGCGACCAAATCTTCGCTTTACAGTACGGCCATGTAATTATATAAAATGGAAACTAAACAATTAAACGTCAATCTGTAAATTTGTTCAATATTTTGGAGATCTCCCTACAGCCATTTGTCTAACTCACTCACTCACTTTTTATACATCCTACTTTCTTTCTCTCTCTCCCTTTCTTTCTTCTTTTCTTTCTTAAATCTAAATGTTACACGTTTCCATACGATTATTCAAACATTTTCTTTCGTACTGTTATGTTCGTGACAGTTACAAATACAAAAAAAATAATTAGCCACATGCGTATAACCGTTTTGAAAAATGATGCGCGTTTAAAAATAGTCAAATTCGGGATCAAAACAATTATTAAAAATTAAAGATAATGTAAATCTTACTTGCAGTGTACAACCATTGGTCCAGCAGCAGGGTTTGTGGCCAGCCTCCTTCCCACCACTGCCCTCACTCGTCTTCTAAATTCTAGGAGCGCATTACTGAAGGGGCAAGTGTGAGAGTGCCACTGGGTATAGTGAAATTGAAGAATGAATCTTTCTTCAACCACAACCTATACGATATATATAAATTAAAAAGCGTCAGCTACAAAAATGATTCAAACTGTATAATTGACTACCCTATATTTTTATGTGTTTACTGTAGAAAGTTTTACAGATTCTCTTATAAGTATTTTTTTCTGTGAAATAAAATAATTTTCATATACCTGGCTGTTAAGCTGGTAAAAAAGTATTACATTTAAAAGAGTTCTCTTATAGTTTATATTATTTGTTTTAATAGAAACAGAAAAATATTCCTTTGATTTATGTATTATGTACACAGTTTTGCCATTTGTAAAGATTTTAACTAAGTCTTTTTCCGGGACCTGATTAAGCGTGAAAAAACGTGGGATCAACGACCAACTAACAAAGGATAATTTTCCGAAGTATGAACAAATAAAAAGGGTCTATTGTTCGTATTATTATCGAATGTTATTAACTCCAGGTCGCCCCTTGCAGCTTTCGGCAACGGTCATTGCACCTAAGTTTATTTGGGTTTGTATCCATAGTATCATGTCCTTGAATACTACGAGTGTTTAAACTTTCACCTGGTATATGTTTAATGGAAAAAATGACTGTCACATCGCTTTAAAAAAACGTAAGAAAAGTAACTATTTAGGGATAAAGTGATACTAACAAAGCGACTTTTTGTGATTACAAATGTTATAGTCCAATACAAAACAAAAAGATATATAGTAGAATCGTCGTAGTGTTAAATATTTAAGTGCTTTTCACTATCTATTATTTTTACTGTGTAATTAGTACGTCATATTATCATTTCAATTGTGTTACGATTCCTTAGTTTCTTCTTAAAGTTTTTAATATTCGATTGTAATACCTCCTATATATAACTTATATTTTTTTCTAAAATTTACACTTACATTTTTTTCTTTCTTATATAATCTAAATGTTCGTATGTGAAAGTTGGCGAGTTCTTCTTCTTGAACAATACCGACGCTGATGTCTCCGTAAGATTCATCCTTTTCCTTATTGGGAGGCCAATATTGAACGCACATGACCTTGTGATAAAATAAAAGTAGTTAATACCCTTTACGTATATCTGCTTTCCAATTCACATTGGAATTTATGCCAGATTGAACTTATCATTATCATGTAAATAGGAATTAGGGTATCCAGATACATGCGAATTATCTTTGTTCGTATTATTCAGCAATTTCACATCAGAATTGGTTGGTTTAATAGTAGAATTTCAAAGCATTACCTTGTTTGAAAAGACTGGTATAAGACAGGAATCACATTTATATATATGGATATTGTAAGATAGAAATGACACTAAGTCAAACGAATTTAATAAACTCATCGATGACGATGTGTACCAAGGTGAATGTTGGATAATAGAACAAAGACATGTTCTTGATTTGAGTAAAAAGTTATATGGCACAATAAATTTTACACATTCAGTATCGTTGTGACGCGTATTAAATTTTATTACGCGGATGACTGCGCAAGATTTTAGATTGTCTCGATAAAATGATTCGATCACCACTTTATATAATTACGATTATTATATAATTAATTATTATTTTTATATAATCATCCTTATCGATTTATAAGAAACCCGCTGCAGGGCCATAAGCCTCTTCGCGGAGGAATATATGGGCATAATCACCACGCTAGCTACGTCATATGGGCGATTTCAAACTGCGAGAAATCCATGGTTCTATATTTTCCCAATAGGTTCTCAGGTTCATGTTTCTTCACGACGTTTTCCTTCACTGTTAGCCGATAGTGTTACTAATTTAAATTAGTAAATGTACACAAATTCCTAAAAATTCCTTGGTATAGTCGTCCAGTACAGTAAATTTAACAGGATGGCTATTTTCAGGAGTACTAAGCTATATCAGAAAATTGAGGAATAAAAACCGTCCGATTTGGCGTAGAATGCGTCATAGATTTTCTTTTTAAGTAACAATCGAAAAAAACCTCACTTGTAAACAATTCTCACGTAAACACCTATATCAATTCGTGATACAAAAAATGTTGTCGAGTCTTTTAGACAGTAAATCTTATTTATTAGCATACTATGTTCATATCTATTCAGGATCGAAGGCTACTTATGTTTTCAAAGATAGAGTCAAAAACAATGTGTTGTTTTATGAGTATGTAGCTGGTATATTCGTCAATTTTATATGACAAAGGCAATATCTTTTAAATTGTAACTAGTAAATTTGATTTGGTTGAGATTGAAGGTTTTATATAAATTTGAAATGGTTCGATAACCTTACCTTGATGAAGTCAAAAGTTTTCGTGAGCATAACAATAGCCGCAGCGCGCTCCTGCCATATCATCCTCCAGAAGTCGACCACGGTTTCCTCAGTTGGACCTTGAGTTACTATATACGCGTTTGGTTTTAATATACTCTGTTGGAAAAGAAAATATTTTGACTGAGCTTGGCTTGTTAAGTTGACTATATATTATTCAAGTTTGTTTAATTATATTACTACTAAAGATGATTAGGGAAGGAATTAAAAGTGTTTTTCTATGAACTATTTCATGCAAATGGTACCGAAGTTTCTGGTGCTTGGTATATTGAATTATATTTTAATGTACAAAAAATTACACCTCTCGTAACTAATAGTGGTCGTCTAGTAGTCGAATTATGACCATAATTAATTGATGTTTAGTATAATTTTAATAAATTATCTATACATTTAAAAAAAAATTTAGTAGATTATTTGGAGTAAGTAATAAAATACATTTGAATAATTTTTTGAAATGCCCGTCTGTGTGTGTCTATTTATATAAACACGCATCACTGCTAAAGTACGTTTATATCATTTAGTCTTGGTTTCATTAAAATCTGTTCACTCTATCAAAAGTTATTGTAATTTTAATGACGACTTAAGTACGAGAGAAAAGTAGATAAGTAAATGGACTTAATACACTTAGATGATTTTATTAGTCACTGTTTTTTACATTAGGTTCCCCGCGGACGGAGTCACGGGCATAGCTAGTGTTTAATAATAATAATGTTTGAGTACATATATTGTAGATTAGTAGACGTAAGAATCGTGACGAATGACGAATAGAAATTAATACATAGAATAAATTAATATTTTATTGCAATTCTCATTTTATACTCTGACGAGTTTAAAGTCACAAGTTATATTCTTCAAACTAGCGGTATTGCTATCAAAAATAAAAGGTATTGTAGGTGGAGCAAGTATAAAAGAAAGAAAAAATCAGTAAAAAAATACAATAACAAAATGAACTAAACGTTGCCATGAACCTAAAACTACATAAATAGTTGTAACTGAATTGATAAAATAAATACATATACAATATTACTTTACTTATAAAAATACACATATAGACGTATGTGTACATACATACTAATGTATAACTATAATGAAGATAAGAATAGGAATGATTCATAAAAAAGTAAAGCGAAGGCTTCGACTTGTTGATAATACGAAAAAAACGAACTTCTTGATAACTCAATAAATTAAACTACTACTATACAAATACTATACTAAAGAAAATCGGTGGTACTTGTGTATTAAATGCACGGCGCTCGCCGACCGCTTCCGCTGCCAGCTCGCGTTATTTTTTTCGCAAGTTTAACCTTTTTTTTTAACATGGAGAAAAAATCCTCATGGACTTCCAGGCTCTCAGGGGAGAGCCTGGACTGAGCCGACCACCACCTACGTCCTAATCACGTTGGGGTGGTGCCTTTCGGCGACTTTAACCGGCTAAAACTCCACGACAACCTACGCCGCAATATGGGGGTGCCGCGGGGGAGCATACAGGCAAGCTCCGCGACACCCCCGGCGGCAGGCGTTTCCTACGCCACACCCAGCTGAGGCAGCCCGGTTGCAAGTTTAACCTAATCTAACCTAACCAAACCGAGACGAAAATGTTTTGTTTTAACTTAAAAATTATCAAGTTGGTAATATATAACATTACAAATGATTGTTCAGATATGATACATAGCCTTAAAACTTGGATCATAAATATCTTAGTAACTATGACTTTCTGCGGGGAGGAGAAATCACTCCTTTCCCCGCTGCTCCCGTCCCCTTCAATCTCTATATCAAGATGTGAATTTCAAATGCAGCCCTTTAAAACACTTTTAGATTCCCAAGTTACTTAAAAACAAAGTATTCAATAAGATTTAGGTGGAAAGTGAGTTGATATAGAGTTTAAGATAGAATTCCCTTTGTTTTTTCTCGACTGCTTGCTCTTTTATTTTGGTTTGGTTAGGTTAGGTAGCGGTCGGCGAGCGCGGTGCATTTAATACACAAGTACCAAATCGGTTAATAAACAGATTAGAAGATTCTTAACTCTCTTATCTTTGCCTATCTATATATAGATTCATTTAACTATTATTTAACTGCATCTTTCAAAGTTTAAATTGCCCAATTGTTTTTGTTAGTTGAGTTTGTTGTCAAATACTCTAAATCTATTTGATTCGTATACTAAAAACCGCCTGGGACTTCGTAAATGAAAATTAAAATCCGAAATTTAATAATACGTAATGTAGCTTCTGACTTCCGGAAATGGATTCCTACAAGCAAACAAACTTAACCTCTTTGAAATAATAATATACACTTAAAAAATATAATAACATGTTCATTTCAGTAAATGTATCTAGTATATGTAACTTTAATATTATTCACATATACATTTTGTAGTAATATTTTATACGTTACATTTGAGTTCACAAGTGCATGAACCCGTGTCATTTATTATGTATCCAGAGATATATACACGATTTATTTCCAAAGACATATTTCAAGATCGAGATAAAATATTTAACCAAATGTTTTGCAACTTCTTGCTGAAGTTTAGGTTTGCTTTCTAATAATTTATTGTTCTATGCAGCCTTTATTGTAGACAAAACGATTATTACCCAAAAAAAATTATAAGCCTTACTGAGTCTGAGACATGTTATAGCTAATTTGTGTCTATTTGTACTATTAACTATGCCGGTAATTAACTACATCTAGGTTATCTAAGTTTTTGTGTGCTTAGGATGTATTGTAAAGACGACATTATGATTTATATTCCTGGAACTTGTTCTTTACTTAGTTTAGTTGCTGTTTAAGTCGAGCGAGATAACAATAATTGAACATTTTATTCCCTATTACCATTATAAGCGGAATTATCATAGAAAAAGATTACGTTACGCCAGAACGAGGTAATAGTATGGTTGGGTCCTGTGTTATAGCACAGGTTCGCCGCCGGAAGAAAACCGTGTGTTAACGAGAGTGGGGTCGAAATGTGAATGCCTATATAGCGAGGACCTATGCCAAGCGTCTTAGCCGCATGTTCATTTTTTACGCAACATTCTTTTACTATAAAGAATTCGTTTAAGCTTATTGTACTGTGTTGATAGTAATGCAAATTTTTAGGAATGAAATGTGAATAAAACCTTGCAAATAAATACCTATTATCTGCTTCCCGTATAAAGGCTATACCGCCAGTATAACTTGAACTCATGTTACTGCCTCGGCACATTTATCTTTCAAACATGCGGGTTATCTTTAGAGAGCGCATCGTGTTTGGCTTTCGCATAGGTAGCTACTTCAGTTGTGATTTGACTACTGATCAACTTGTATATAACAATGTTGATACGCTTCCCTGTTCATTAAACAAACTTTTTTTTTAGCAAAGGGTTCATGGAACCATCTATGAAAACTTCTGCATCGAACATTCATAGTATTATACCTATATGTTCAGTAGCTTTGACGTGATTCAGCCTCAAGTTGGCTCCATACAAATCAACTAGCCTAATATTTTTCCAGCTACATCGGACAGTTTTCCGTTATTAGGCTTATTACATTTATAAAGTGACAGTTTAGAGCTTTTTAATGTTTGCGTAAAGGGAAAACCGTCGAGGTTATTACCATCATTTTATGTGTATATAAAAAATTAATGCCCTCCATCTAGTTGTCGGTATATTGACGATGGCTGGTACTTAAATATCACTCGCAATAAAACGGGAGCCCTTAAAGCATTCATAAACGATCATGGTGTTTCACTCGATTTCGGTATTCATCGTTCCCATTTCAAATAAAAAATCATAAATATAATTAACTTATACCAGTCCCGAAATTTCTTCGCGTCTATATGTTTTTTGATGTTCCAGGGTAACTGCATATTTTACATGAACTAAAAATGGGATGTAATTCATTTTCTTTCATTATATAGCTGTTACTGTACCCGGCTTTTGATTTTGCAAGTCGGGAAGAAGAATGAAATAGTAGGCTACGTTCGGTTTCGTATACCGTTATCTTTATTTGTGGCTGTCGTTTCGCTGTGTGACGGAGAGAACACTTTACAAAACCGAAGCAAACCGATCTTATCCAGATGTGTTACTCTTCTCTCTAACAACTATAGAATGTTTTAGAGCTCCATCATCTTACTTATATATAAGTATATATTATATAAGTTTTATTCAAAATTATTTGGTTTACTTTTTTATTAACTTTATTTAAATCTTCATTGTTGTTTATTGACTCGGTAATGGATTCTATAAGCTTCATTTACGAAACGAGTTAATAAAATAAATAATCGTAGATTATTTTATCACAAAAGAATTAACATGAACAAAACAGCCTTTGCGATTTTTTTAAGATACAATAGCGTAATTTTTTTTAAAATAAAGATGGAACCTATGTGTATAGTATATAAGGGTTGAATAAGATCCAAATATCAAACAGTTTCAAGACGCAAGTCGCGTAGAGCCCGTTCCACGAGCTCATTGATCGCAAACGAGAATGGCTCCTTTGAAAAGGATCAACCTATATAATAGTCCCCAGTCCATTATATGAAAATCTTCGTGCGGTCATTGATGTATATAAACGGATATGATATCTCTTAGATCTTATTTCAACTTGTTCTTATTTATTATCAATCGTATTTATATTATAGTAGCGGGCCCGGCGGACGTTGGATTAATAAAAAAATCCTTGACAAATTATATACCTCTACCTCCCTCATGGATCACTTTATGTACTGGTGACAACCACATGAAAATTTGTTTAGTAGTTTTTGAGTTTATTGCAAACAGACAGACAGACAAACGTGGCAGAGGACTTTGTTTTGTAATATGTTTTAGTCCGTTCCGTTGAATAGTCATCAAAGTTTCGCCAAATTATTTATTATTAGCTATTAAATAATACCACGGTTACAATTATTATTTTACTCGTACTTTTATGTAAATAGGTAGGTAGTTAGCAAGAATTCAAATGTTCTTATATAAATTTTCGTTTTGTTTTGTAATCATTTGATATGAGGTTCCATTAAATAAAAGGTATTTGGTTGGTGTTCCGTTATCTTTAAAGTTTAGGAAAGCCTAATATAGAAGATTGGTTGGCAAAAAAAAACCCTGTGCTCTACAAAACCATAAGGGTTTAAGCTATATACAAACAAATATAGTCCTTATGGTGTACTGGTCCACAGACTGTTGGCAGTATAAGTTTAAAAAAAATACCGTATTAATTAGAAGATTTTAATAATTTAAAAAATAACAAATTATGTAATGTAAAATTATAATAAAAAAATGCTTAGATATTTAAAAACATGGCCCGCCATCTTGAGATCTGGGTCTTAAAAAATCAATAGAGGGGTTAATATTAATAACTAACTGTACGTCAATATTTCTCACGGGTGTACGATAGTCTGACCGTAACCTCTTTACCGTGCCTTAGGTATGCGCGGTGAGGCGGGAAGTGGGAAGGAAAGAGCACGCACGACCCATCTTTAGATATTTTATTTCATGTGCGTCTGATACAGACATTCGGCTCTCCGTCTCCCCGCTCGCATAGCTATGGCGCGGTACAGCGGTTGCGGTCAGACTATAACAAAGACAATGAGAGCAAATCTTCTCTTTCTGTAACAGGAAGCAACGAGAATATAAACACTTCCCGCGCACACTTGCTAGAGAAAGGAGTTCCGATCGGGCCGTCGTCGTGTACAGACGTGCCTCCGCTGCGTCCGCTACTCTCGCCGTCCGATCCGCTATCTCGCTCTCGCGCTCGCGCTCGCTTCACTTCGCCTCCGACGCTCTCGCAGTTAGTCGTGTCCGCGCTTCGCTCGCGTTCAGTCGGTCTCCGCGCGCCGTACGCACAGTGCTGTCTTCGAGTTTCGTGTCGCCCGCTTCGTGTTTACGTTGTGTCGCGCCGCGCTTCTTCGCGTTCAGTGCCGTGTGTGTCGCGTTTAGTGCCGGTTGATCGTCGCGTATCGTGCGTTACGAACACTCGTGTGTGTCCGCCGCGAATCGTCATTTGCCGTTACTAGCAATAGTAACAGGTTGTCAATTGGTACAATAACAGACTGTCAATCGTAAGGCGCTCGACTTTAGAGCGTATCAAACCGCACCTTTCGGTGCGAACCCGGGTTAATTTCTTTTGAAAGTCCAGTCGTCTGGCCAACTCACGGATACCTAACGGTGTAGACAACGAACTGAGTTGGAGCGACCTGTCCGCTCGCCGTAGGCCCCGCGGCCTACTGCATTGACAGACGGGCCTGGGTAGCTTGGCCTTGGCGAGGTCGCCTAGTCAAGTCCACGGTGTCTCCCTCCCACCCACCTGATCCCCTCATTCCATCCTCGGGTGTCTGTTTGGGCGTAGCCCGGTTTACCGGTCTGCGTTCTCGGCCCCGGGATTGCTAGGGCTCTCCCTCTAGGCTTTGTAGGCTCTATACCGTGCGGCATTGCACTTCGCCCACAGGTATTTTGGTCCGGACTCGGATAGTCCCGTAATTTTCCGTTCAGGCGCGCCCCCCTGCCCCTAAGGCAGGGAGGTTTGTTTCGCGGCTCCCCTATCCCCACTCAGGCCCCGGTATGGCCCAGCCAATCACTCCCGAGCGCGAACATGCTCGGTTTCGCAAGTTCGTCATGAACTGCTGTCCGACAGCCGTCACGGAGTACGATCGCTTCTGTAGAGAGGCGCGAATCTTTCAAAACGGAGGTCCCCCGCCCACAGTCCCGTCCAACGCTGTCTTTCCTATATCCAACTCCTTCGCCCTACTCTTGCAGGAAAACCAGACCGCTGTAGAAGCGAACAACCCCTCCGCTCCCATCCCAGACGAGGAGGGCTCCGATATGGAGCAAGATCCCGCGAACGATGGCTTCTCCACCGTCTCGCACCGCCAGCGCCATAAGCGCGCGAATCCCTCTTCCGATAACGAGGGCCCTAAGCCCTCGAAACTTCTCAACGTTGATGGCACGAAAGTGCCAAAAACGACATCCACGCCCTCCAGACCGGCTTCGCCTCAAGCTGCGGAACCCGCAGTCACGAGTAAGAAGCCCCGCCCACCGCCCCCCGTTACGATCCAGGACAAGGCGTCCTGGGTCGAGATTCGTCACATGCTGGAAACAGCAGAGATTCCCTTTACCTCCGCCGTGAATACCCCTGTCGGTATCCAGGTGAAGGTCGCGACCCCTGCCGCCCATAAAAACCTGACTCGTTTCCTTCGGGATAGCAAGTTCGGTTATTTCACTCATTCGCTCGAGGAAGAGCGCTTACTACGAGTTGTCATCCGTAGAGTCCCCGCCGAAATCCCAACCGATGACATCTCCGACGACCTCAACGAAAAGGACATTCCTGTTCGTGAGGTACACCGCATGCGCTCTCCGCGCACGAAGGCACCCTACAATATGGTGTTAGTCGTTCTCGACCGCACCAAGGAAGGGAAAGCCATTTTCGATCTCTCGACCCTCTGCGGCCTCTCCGGCATTATTGTCGAGCCGCCGCGCAAAACGTCCGTACCCTCACAGTGTCACAACTGTCAGGTTTACGGACACTCCGCACGTAATTGTCGCCTGCGTCCCAGGTGTGTTAAGTGCCTCGGCGACCACTCCACTAAGGAGTGCTCCCGCTCTCCGACCTCCTCTGACCCTCCGAGCTGCGTCTTGTGCCGCGGCGAGGGCCATACCGCGAACTATCGCGGATGTCCCCGCGCCCCGCGCACAAAGCGCCCCCGCTACCCCAGACAGGTCTCCCCGTCTAGGACGCCCGCCGCCACCGCCCGCCCCCGACCTCCGCCTCTCATATCCCGAGAGTCCTTCCCGAGCCTGCCGAGCACATCTCGTGCACCGGCAACGTCCGTACCCGCGACTAGCGCGCCCCCTCGCCCCTACCGGGCCCCTCAGGCCCCGTGGGCTCCCAAGCCCGCGTCTCAGCCGATCCCGAAATCCCAGGCGGCTAAGCCTTCACAGGCCGACCCCGCATACTCCTTTTCCCTATCGAGCATTGACTACGTAGGTCAATTGCTCATTTTTCACGAGATCTCGGAGATCTCGGCATACGAAGAGACGGTCCGAAATCCGTCTCTAGGTCCCTTGACAGCCATACATAGGTTTCCAGCCATTTCGGCTACCCTGCAACGGCTCGTGCGCGCCGCCGTCAATAAATAAATAACTCATATAAGTTAGAGTAAATCCGTGTATTTGCGTCTAACTTCCCCTAAAACGATCGAGTAATAATAATAACTTTTACTATTTCTATTTTTAGATTCCGGTGCCGACGCCGTTCAGTTAATTTTAAATTCGATCTTTTAATATGCGTGTTTGCGCCCACGCACGCGTAACCTTCCCTGACGCCGCCGTGAGGGAAGGAATCCCCGCTAGCTCCCGCACACATCGTGGTTCTCAGTGATATCTCGAGCCGAGGTCGTCCCCGGTTGGAGCCCCCGAGATATCACTTTCGCGACACAGTGACTCACCTACATCACTTGTACTCACACATGAGATCAACTCTCACCACACGTGCACATACATACACATAGTGGATGGGTTTGTTTTTTTTCCCTTTTTTTCGAGCTGAATCGAATAGTTTAGCTTGTTTCATTCCGATATACACGTATGCATTTGTGAATCATGCAATTTCGATTGCATGATTCACAAATGAATATAGGTATGAATAGCTTAGAATAGTTTAGCTAGGTTAGATCCGGGATAACAGCAACAGCCCAAGCCGAGGTGTGCCGCGCACCCTTGAGCTAGTTGCCCAAATAAAATCGGCTGAGTGCCTTAAGCGCTCGCCTTAGTAGTCCGGTGAAGCTGTAGAGGCCTCTAAAAAGGCCAATAGCATAGGCAGTCCGAAAAAAAAAAAAAAAAACACTTGCTAGATGGGCAAGACGCGGCTGGTAAGACAACTAGCGCCCTCTGCAGGGATGGTATGGTAAGACGTCCGTCGATACGGTACCGACACTGAACGCGGTGACAGCACGGTGCGTGGGTGTGCTTGTTTGTGTTAAGTATAAGTATTTATTATTAAGCTCTTTGTATACATTATAATGGTCTCATATTTTTTTACACTTTCTTTCATACAAAACTTGCCGTGACAATTCTTAACACAACGAAAGAGAATTAGCCAAATAGTTTGGTTCAGTAGTGATGAGTTTATATATGTATATTCGGCAATTGATTTTTATTTATATGGATAACATGTGTCTACTTAGGATTTCAGGAGAGTAGAGGCCTTCGAACATTCGCCCTCGAAAAACTCATAGTTATGTATTTATTGTTCATTAGAGAAATTACTCTTTTTTATGTTATATTTGACGTATATTTTGCATTGTGTGTGTTATGTGTGAAGTAAAGCAAGCGGTTTTGTGAGCATACGTAGGAGTGGAGAAATATAATCATTTTTTTCCATATTTTCCTCGGTACATCCTAATCCTAACTTCCTAATCTATACTAATACTATAAAGTAACTATTCCACGCAGACGAAGTCGCGGGCAGAAGCTAGTATATAACAAAAACATATGAGGTATGTCAAAAATAAAACTATTTCTCCACAAACCTATTTGCAATCTGAGCTCTCAAAGTAGGATAAAATTTTAAACCAATAATTTAATAAGAAGCATTAAGGTTGAGTATTATAAAAAGCATTAATATAAAATCTTAAAGTACGAAAAAGGTACATTGCTAACTACAATGTCACAAAGGCACGGTAAGAACGGGCTTCAATTCTACACTTTAGAAACTTAAGGGCGTAAGTTAGGACTACTTATGCTTTTTAATTCACAGTAATCATCAGGCCTTTTTCGTTGAAAGTTATAGGAATGGCGACCGATTGAACTGGGAAGCTCTTTTACCCGACGAACCATTTAATACATCGAGTAACAATTTGTTGACTCGTTACGATTGTACGTGATGTGAATGTGAATGAATGAACCCTCACAGTGCGTGTGGGAGAAATACAATTGTGTGATCTTACGCGTGCTGACTCGTAAGCGGGTTGGGAAGTCGCCTAAATTCCCTTACCACGAATTTATCGTCGAGAAACGATTGGGTCATCTGGGATCGTTTCCGTTGGCTTAATTCATATGTAACTTTTTTACTGCTTTAGTAAAATAATTTCAAAACGTTTGACGATAATTACTACAGTACGTAATTTCGAAAACAATCGTTACGTGTTAGAGAGAAATGTCCACCGAAGACCACCGTCATAAAGTCGAATAGAAAACAAAATCAGAAATTTGATTGAACAACCAATCAATTTCAGACGGAATTGCAAAATAATATTCACTCTAATACCACATCAGAAGCTTAAGTAATTGTATATACGCTGGCTAATTTGAAACACGACGTGTCAAAGTTAGCTAAAGTAACGGAACATTCAAAATGCATTTAGTGCTGTATATTTTTTTATTACAGCATGATAACATGACATTATAGCATCCACGGTAGTGTCTATCATCGATAGTCACTGTTACATCGGTCTTCAAGCTTCTTGACAACTGGATATATACTAATTGATTTCAAAGCGAGTATCTTTGAATGGGTTGTTGCAACACAATCCATCGTACAGATCTCACCACCCCGCTCTTTTCTTCTCTTTTCTTTCTTCGTATTATTCCTCAACTGTACTGTGCTTGTAATGAGACGCAGTGTCCGCTGCTTTATCGTGCTACTATAAAGAACTTTCGGACACAAGGAAAATGGATAGATAATTATTATATAGTGTGACTACCAGTCCTAAGAACATTGGTACTGTGTAATTTAATATTATAACTGAATGAAATGAATACTTACATCTATGTAGGAAGCATTGATATAATCGGAGTCTGGCTCCCGGTCCATAGTTTCTAGCACCACTCTGTTGTAATCATCTGTAAATAGAATATGTGATAAGCAAAACTGAATTTTACAAGGAAAACCCAATTTACTATTCAGTCGTAATAGTGTAAAATTTACGAGTTAAGGATATTAAATGAGCAATACTTTTATATTGGATGGATTTCGGACATTAATCCATAGAACTTGTTTTGTATAACTTTTACAAAGAGTGACAGAACCTGTGTAAGCTTTAACTCCAGGAGTATTACTGTCACAGTTATTTTTGCCACAAAGCAGTAGTACTGGCGTTACGTACTAATTTGTTCCTCAGTAGGAAAAACTTATTATATTCAGGGCTTCAGTTCTATAGAAATTGATTGTAAATAGCCATAGACTGTCGTGAGCAATATACATTTTATTAATGTATTCAGAATATGTATGTAAACACCAATGCTTTTATAACTCTGTCCAATAAAGTGCAGTCATTTGGCAGTACGAGTAAATTTTTGGAATAAATTATAAAAGATAAACGGTATTAAATTTAAATAATCTTAATGAAGACGGATAATAGGTTATATGGTAATAATATACGACAAAAACTAAAGTAACATTTAACCAAATATATTTTGTAATAAGTACGGTAGATTAAGATTGATCAAAACACAATTTAGCATTACTTTTTTATTATTATCAGAGCTCCTGATAAATATGCATAGTTACTAAAATTAGCAGTACAGAAAAGGAGACGTTCCGTATTATTTAATACCTATTAAAATGTACACTAAACTCTGAATATAGTATGAAAAATTGAGTACGAACATTGAAGGTAAGAAAGTAATTAAATCAAAAATTAAATAATTGCTTTGTATTTAACTAACTACCCAAGATCGTTTCAATAATAACACATGGTGGTGCTATATTTATTCAAAAATAAAACCATAGGTCCCTATATATAAAATAAGCGTTTTGTAAGGAAAAAATAAACCGAAAATATTTTTATGAACATTTTAAGTATTTCATTTTTGAAAAGAATTATGTCAGATGTGCGATAACAAATAAATAACTAAATTTGAAACACAAATACATTTGAACTTGAAATTCCAACCGCCGGATTTAAGATCAAATGCGGCATTTCGACAAAACGCTAATTTTATATGTAATTTTAATTGCATTGAAAAATTTAATAAACTACTATTGTATATAGCAAAAGCATTCTGCTTATTATCACTAAATGTGTTACTTTATCTCGTGTTAGTACACTTGGGAATAGTTCGAACGAGAAGATCACCTATATAGTCTAAGTCATTCAAGTTAATGCTCTGGGGATAGCTGTGAAGTTTACGGTCAAAAGTATTGAAGTTGACTGCGATCTACTATGGTTTTTATAGTATTGGAAAACATTTGAAGAACTGGTTGATATTTTCCAACAACTTTGTTCATTTGTTTTTGTAGCAGTTCAATCATTACATAGTATAAAATGAAGTCGCTTCTGTTATCTGTACGCTTAGATCTTTTAAATTATTCAAAGGATTTTAATATACTTTTCAGCAATAGATAGAGTGATTCAAGAGGAAGGTTTATATGTATAATACATATATATTATACTACAGAAAAGCCGAAAAATTCAAAGATTTGTAATGTGGTATCATGACAAACACATTTTTGTGCGCTTAAATCGCAAACGCTGACTTAACCTTAAGAAATAGATCAAATTAATGTATTACGGAATTGTATATCTTAAATAATATTATTAATAATTGCACATTGCTCCATATTAGCATCTACATTGCACCCGTGCGAAGCTGGGGCGGGTCGCTAGTATATAATAAAGTAATATATCGTATCTTTTTATATCTCTAATTATACCTAAAGTTATACCTTTATTTGTAGATCAACAATATATGAATGAATATAAATTTAAAAAAAATGTCTCTATATCCTTGTGTTATTTACTTTATTAGAATCCAAGTAAGTAGTTAGATTTACAAGACAAGCCACTACAGGATTAATTAGGCCACTCGAGTATAGAGTGTTAGCAGTACGAGGACGACAAAGGACTAAACACAAAGCCTTCTTATATTTAATACTCTTTGATGTTTATTTAACGAGCTATAATATTATCTGTTATTCTCTGGAAGTTTAAAATCTGAATAATTCTATTATATTGTTTACGCAAAGTTACAGCATATGTCTATACAAAAAGGTTCTAGATTGTGATTATTGAGTTTAGTCACAGATTATTGAATTGTTTATTTTAAGTCTAATTATGGATTGCATTTCAGATCCTAAATCTTAAATAAATAAATATGATTAAATAAATATATATTAAACAATTGTTCAAGGTGATCTACAATGAAATTCTGCAGGAACTTGTTGTATTTAAATTCACGGTTATTCATATTTAGTGTTTTCATTCATATTTCTGTAAGTTATTCGTACAGTACTTACATTCCTGTAAGTTATTAAATTATAAATTTGTTAATATATATTTCCTTTATAACATTTATTAGCTTAAAGTCGAGTATAATACAATGCTATAATCGAAATGGGTAAATATGATTGTTATTAATACTTACAAGGAATAACTTTTTGGTTTTGATTTTTATGTAGATTTGTCTTTTTGGTCGCGTGTCGGCATGAATTTGTCTCCACTTTTACTGCAGTCTGAAATAAAACTATATTTTAATATACAATATATAATACACATTTCAAAATACACTTAACTAAAAGTTAGGATTTACGTGATTCATAGGAAAGGTGTTATCAATTTTATTGTAACTAGCTACTGCAGTCCTCGACAAGCGCTTTAACAGGTCTGATGTAGTTGCGCAGAACAAAAAAATTAGGTATAAATACGTATTATATTAAAAGTATAACATCGAGCCAATAACAAGTATATATAAATAGCAATTTAATATTCTTGTAATCATATTTTACTTTGTTTAACTTTGTTTCGTATTAATCTCTTGACTATATTATGCGTAAGCTAGAACTTACGGCTGTATTCAGAGTGGCCAATAAGATTGACGAGAATAAATAGTCGTTATAGTTGACCTGTATTTTTATTGTTGTTTATATTGTAAATTATCTTTGACAAAATCTCTTGTAGTCTTGTTGTTTTTTATTATTATCATTCATCCTATGAGTATTATTCCGAAACTTTATAAAAATTTTAGCAAATGCCCGCTACTTCGTTTGCCTGCATTACACTCTAAAATTTAATAACAATTAGATTTAATCTAGGATACCCGAGGAAAACATAACTTTCTATTACTAAAAGAATTTCCAAAATCGGACTTCTAGTTCTGAAGATTATGTTCTACAAAACAAATCAAATTACTTGTTTTTGTAATAGAATAGGTAAGTATAAAGTACCTAGTATCCGCGACTTCGTTTACGTGAAAATGCTTTTGATATTCCACGTGAACTACGTGCCGTAACTAGATTATAAGTGGACTGTCTTTCTTTATTTTAATTGTGCCCCTGTTAATATACAGACTATATTCAAATTACTTCCGTAGCTACTGCGTCTTTTCGTAAAAAAAATACAGTTTATTTTGAGAAAATATTTATAGACCAACACTCTTTGGAGCACTTCCTAAACAAAGATACTTTTTTATAGCACGAATGAATGACTCATTCCAATAGAAGAAATGATAGGCCGTACATTAGTTCAAACGAATGCATATTTATAAAGTTACATTTGTCGTTCGCTTCGTCAAAACGTCAATCTAACTCAACGGTTTTTATTTTTTATGTTAATGCCATTTAAACATCTATACGTTACGAGTGACTTATGTTCAGAGTTAAACAGCTTTTCTATAGGCGGCTTTTTTGTACTCTTTTTTTTCTTTTCAAAATATTTTATACAATACTAGCTCCCCGTCCCGGTTTTTCACGGTTGTAATAACGAAAAACTTGAGATTAGATCTTCCTTTTAGAGTACGGCCATGTAATGAAACAAAATGGAAACTGAAAAACTGAACGTCAATCGGTCAATTTTATCAATATCTTTTTTAATCTGCATATTTTTCTATCTTATTCACTCACTTACTTTTTCATATGTAGATTTGTTAACCTAAACGTTACACTTCCTCACGCGATTTTTCTGATGTTTGCTTTATGCAAACCTTGTTCTGACAGTTGCAAACACAACAAAGTAATGCGCTTACATTTCATACACACATACATTTGGCAATTGATTGTTATTTATATATACTAGCTATACTTCTCTTTTAATATAATGGGAGGCAAACTAACAGGTGGGTCACCGGATGTTAAGTGATCACCGCCGTTCATAAACACTAGCAACACCTAGGGAATATAACAAGCGCGTTGCCAGCCTGTGTTTGGAGGGAGGAGGGAGGGGAGGTGAGCCTCCGGCGCTATCACTAACCGAACGGACAATGCAAGCACTGTTACTTCACGTGGGTGCTTCTGTGGGTCGGGGGGTAATACCCCGGTCGAGCCAACCCATTCATGCTGAAACCAGTAATAGCTTCAGCTTGGCTCTACCACTTTCAATATTTGTATTGAAGAAAATTTGTAGGTGGTTAAAAGCTCGGGGCCTGGCGGCGGCGCTTTCGCTGCTGGGCCAACCGCTGGGGCGGCACGATGAAGTCTATAGAGATCTCGTGCCGCCCCAACCATAGCGGCAGACGTACACCGTGGGGTTTTAGTCCGTGCGAGTCGGACATAACCCACCCTCTCCCCCGAGAGGGTGGCGTATCCATAAGGGATTTCCCCACGTAAAAAAAAAAAAAAAAAAAAAAAAAGGTGGTTAAAAGCTATTTTGGTTTCAGCATGAATTGATTGGCTCGACCGGGGTAGTACCACCCTCTCACAGAAAACCGACGTGAAGTAACAGTGCTTGCATTGTTGTTTCGTTCGGTCAGTAAGAGCGCCGGTTACCCACCTAACCTCCCCCTCCCCCTTCCCTCTTCTCTCCATCCCCTTCCCATACCCTCTCCCTCCCCCAATCAGGCTGGCAACGCACTTGCGACTCCCTTGGTGTTGCAAGTGTCTATGGACGGCGGTGATCACTTAACATCAGGTGACCCAACTGTTCGTTTGCCTCCAATGATATAAAAAAAAAATTACTGTCAATTCAAGTAAGCTGAGTTCCTTATAAATCACGACTGTCCCGTAGGGGGCCAACCATGAGCTGTCTTCGCCGCGCGGCATTGAACTTTGCTGAGATAGACGTTAACATTTCGGTCATTATTCTGTAATGCTTGGTTCTCGTTAAATGGTCTACCTTCCCTCGGTTCACGATACTCCGTGCCAAGTCACATAACCTTACGCCAATCTTACTTAGTATATTTTTTAACTTCAGTTTGTATGGAAATTGCTCCAGTGTTAAATTTCCAGCAGCCTATAATAACCTCCAATGAATCTATAAAAATAAAAATCAATTGTCGGAAATCGTATGTATGTTAGCACATCGGTCCAGACTGATTACATCTTTTTGACTTATCCTTTATGGTTGTGTCTGTAATTGTCAGAACAAGAACTGTAAGAAAAATCGTATGGAGAAGTGAAGAATTTGGGTTGAAACATCTCCATATAAAAAGTGAGTGAGTGAGACATAAGACAGTAGGGAAATCTTAAACAATATTGATAGAATTGTTATTCTTTTTTTCAGTTAATGTTTAGTTGTTCAGTTACCATTTTATTTCATTACATAGTCGTACTATAAACAGAAAAATTGATTTCATCTTCTTTGTTAGTTCACCCGTGAAAAATCGGGGCGAGCAGGTCTATAAATCCAAAAAGAATTTTTCAAATCTGGTTGGTCATTCCAGAGATTTGCACCCTCAAATAAAAATAATAATCCTTTGAGCTTTGTAATATAATATAGGTAATACGGTATTATAAAATCAAAGTTACACGTAGGTATTTGCAGACGGCAAATAGAAAACTCAATAGAAGTGGCAAAAATATAGTTCCATTCTATTTCTGCAGTCGGTTGCGGATTAAGCCGAGACTTGGATGGTTCTTACGGTCTGTTTAATTATCTCTCAAGATTATCTCCAACCGATCTTTTGTTTTATATTGTTAGCAAGACAATAGAGATGTCTTTTAACGTAGACAGATAGTCTGAGATGTTTGATACATTGCGCAAACAAATTTGCTCACTGTATTCAGCTTAAATGAAATATCTACATTGATTTTATTCAACAACTTAAGGATTTCTGATTGCGATTTATGTACAAAAGAACACGTAGAATTATAGATACTTATTGTTATCGATAAAGATTCGATTTGAGTAACGTATACATGTATATACTATATATATGTGGTATATTATTAATGAAAACACAGCAAATTAATTAATCACTATATTTTAGCATATATTACAATTTCACGTGACAGTACCATACAACAGCGGGACGGAAAGGGAAAAAGGCGATTTAGTGTTGCCACTATAATCTTCGGTTAATTAGGAAATTTCCGGTATGTTACAAAGGAAATGTCCAAATATCAATCAATATAAGCGACACGACGAAAGCGTTTGAAGGAAACCTTGATGACACAGTTGTGGCGTGTATGGAATCAGCAGAAAGCTATTGAGAGCTTTAAAGAGTAAAGGAAAACATCTTGAAGAAACTGTAGTCTAATAGAAGGACTTTTTGTAATGTCTATCTAGTTAGACACTAATTTCAAGTTGATAAAATCTGTCGCCAAGCACCAACATGTATATTTCGACAGTAGTAGTTCAAAACAAGTTCCCATCTAGCTTTCATTTGTTTACTATTTTAAGCCATATTGTCATTGAACGTCAATTGGAATTGCAGTGGTGGATGCGGTGAGTCTTCATTACTAAATTTCACTTTATCAGTTGTTCGTCGTATCATGTTTTAGACATATTGATTTGTCTAGAATTATGAGATGGTATGGACATAAAGTTAAAAACTTTCATCTCTTATACCATTATCACCAGACATAATATATTACATAGCGAAATTCTAAAGAAAATGAGAAATATAAATTGTACACCAACACAATAGCTTGCTTCTACATTGTAAACAATTAATATTCTTCAATTGCCACGTTATATGCCTACACGAGAATAAGGTTAAAAACAGAATTGTCATTTTATATAATCTTCATGTGGCGTGTGAAAAACTGTAATCAGGTATCAGTTATAGTTCTTAAACAATTAATTCGTTCCTGTTATTCTAAGTTATGTATATCCGTGAGATTATTCTCGTATTCTACGTCATTTCATTTCATTAAAAGGCATCTCCATCAAGTTCTTTGTCTGTATTGTCTACCAAACTCATCAGCGGGCATCTAAGCTTCTGCAGTCAGTCTTGTGTCTTCACTCCATTACTTCTTTACATATATGATCCACCCACTTCCATTTTTCGCCAGTTACAACTGTAGTAATGTTAGATAGTCTAGTTCGTCTCCATACACTCTCCTCGTAGCACTCCGAATGATTTGCAATTTGCAGATAATTTGCTGGATAAGTATCCATGGCTCGATACTGTACCAGGATACTGTACAAAAGCTCTGCGATTCTGGTTTACGGTTATCTCCTTTGACAAATTAATTAATAGCACGAAAGTATTGGATAAAAATATTTTCAGATACCTCCTTTCAGTTATATGAAGTTGACTGAGCATTCTTCTATAGTACACTACGTAATACTATTACAATTAGTTTTTGTTACAATCATATGAATTTCGCATGAATTCTATTATTTACTTTTAACTCGTGTAGTGTTTGATTGCGTTTTTGCTACAATTCATCTATACGAATTAGTTAGGTATTAAATATCTAGGGTTATACATGTAAACAAAAAAATAGAAAATATCCAGCCTCATCAGTATGAAATAATTATTTAAGTATACATTAGAATTTCTTGTTAAGCCAATTATTAGTGACTTGGAAGATTTAAGGAACTGGAAAAAACAGAATCTGAGGTTTCTAGCAAGTAAGACAGAAGATATACACTAATTGCATAGATAAGTTATTGACATTCTATCTCATTAGCTAAAAAATACGGAAGAAGATGTACTCCATTAATGTACTTAGTTATGCAGCCCGGTATAAGGCAGGAAACCATAGCCATACGCGTCTAAACTAAAATAAGAGATTACTACGTCGGCATAACTGGGTGGTCGTCCGGTCTGCATAAACAGTCAATGAAATAATGTATTTAGTTTTTTAAGTTAGTCTTGTAAGAACTCTCTTTTGTATTGGACAAATTAATAAATTGTGCTTTTTAAAAAGCTCCTTCGAGTATTTCGAGTTTTGACTACTTTGTCAATAATAATATTATTTCCAAGTCATGTTACTTTCAAATAAGCAATATAATGTTTAGATTACGAGTGGTATTTGGCAAGTAATGCTGACATATACCTAATTGCATAGATCAGTTGTTGATAGCTACATCGTTAGTTAAAAACACGGAAGATGTACTCAATTAATGCAATTTGAAAATAATACTATTATAAACGGGTCTTATTTTGAAATAAGCAATCTAACGTTTAGATTACAAGAACAATTGCTTTGAATTAGAATATAATTTTCTTCAAAGAAATTTACGATAAAAAGGGCATGTCATCTGCGAGGCACAATTTCTTTTGATGTCGTTTCTTACGATGGCAGTTTGATCTTTTTGAGAAAAATTCGTACCTCTCACAATTTTGTTATTGTGTTTTTTTCCCAATTTATAACTAAGAATTTGATTACGAAACGGTGGGATAATGGCACTTTAGAAAATGTAATAAATTGTTTGAGTATCTACATTATTACATCATCTTTACAGCCTCCTTTGTATGCTACACGGTATGACTTTTCTTACATCCTATCAAAATAATGATGCTATATTCTTACGGATATGAGTTCGATTTTCGTTATATGACATCCTAAAATTGACGTAAGTCATAATGAGGATATGTTTTTTCTTGTAAACATAAATGCATTTATGTGATTTTGTAAAGTATTCATCTGATTTAGTTAAATATTGTTATGTTAATCTAATGACCTTTATCGTTGAAGGAAATCTATTGGTACTTACAAAGGCAAATAATGAATAATCTCACTACCTCTAAATTACACTATGGCCCACTTACATCTTATAATGCTCTGGTTGTAGTTCGCTTGTTCACAGCTTCACCAAGCTTTGATGACAGCGCTTAAAGCACTCAACCGAAATGCTACTAGCGCAAGAGTGCCAAAGTGATTGAACCTCGGCTTGGGCTGTTCCCTTATATGCAATATCGTGGATCGAGCTTACTAACCACGCAAGCTAAGCTAGTCATACACGTATACGTTGGTGAGACACACATACGTACCTTCATGTATTTCGGATATGACAATTTTGGCTGAGGCTAACTAACCAAAAAAATATAACAAATCTTTTGCAGAGTCTTTACATATTGGGAGTGTATTTGAATGCAGAGGCACTGTATCGCATCAGCTGCATGACTGTCCTGGGATACCTTATGGCACGTTTATATACTTTACAAAGTGAAGAATGGAAAGCTCTGCGCTGACGTCATTATTTCAGAGGTTCTTCAAAAATCGAGATGTTATTATCTTTAAAATCTATTATTTACCTATAATTGCCTGAAAAATGAGGTATTACTGTGAGTATTGGTTTTTCCCACGTCTCGATGACTCATCTATTATTAATATTTGATTTAGTAAACCATTTGATAGCTTTCGTAACCGTAATACGTAAGACTATTTCACGCTGCCGTGAACTATGTTACGATTAGTAAATATTTATACAGTTACCTATAGATTTTCATAGTACAATTTACATATTCGAATGACCGTTAAGGAATGGTAATCTCTAAAGAGTAATTATCTCTTTTCTGCACATATTATCATTTGTAATGAGATCTAGAAACGCAATTTGAAATAACGTCTAGTTATAAATCTAAAAACAAGATCACTTTGTAAGCGAATTCACCGGAAAAGCTAGTATTTATAAAATATATAAAGGAGACCGATGTATCCTAATTAATATTATAAATCCGAATTTAAGTTTGTTTGTTACATTTCCACATCTTAACTACTCAACTTATCATCATGAAATTTCGCATACACGTTGTTAAGGGGTGTACAAAAGGATATTGGGTTACTTTTCGTTTAGGAAAAGCACTATCCCGAGGGATAGGTTAAATCTAGATTAACGCAAAGAAGACGCGGGCAAAAGCAACTACACTACTAAAGCTAGACTGATAATTGCTTTAATATATATTTTCAACTAGTAAAAATTCACCACAATTCATTTCCAAAATGAAGTAATAGTGCATAACTTACAGAAGAAGGTACTTCCAGATATTACAGTTATTTATACGTTGATCAACCACATAAGTACAATTAAAGACCTGCTTTATATGCTCCTTAAATATTCTTTTACCCTTCCTGTCAAACTACTCGACAATGCTCGCCCCGCTACCGAAAATCTAAATTTCATATTTTTTACTGTCCTTTACCCTCAATTAAATTTCAATTGCAAAAAGATGTATCTAGATTTACAGTTTCATATAGAAATAGAATTTTGTTTGAATATTTAAATCCCATTTAAAATTATAAACTTTCTTATATTGTGCATGTTAGTTTCACTTCTAGTAGGCAACATTAGTAAAATTTTCACTATTTCAATAGAACTTAACGTCAATAACATCAAGTTTAAAAAAAAAGTCGAGGCAGTTATAAGGACTGCCGAGAGAATTGAAAACTCAGAGCAATGAAATAAATGTGTTCTCTTTTGAATTTTAATATTAATTATAGTGTGAATGATAATATTTAAATTTCAGAATTTGTTTATTGAAATTATTAACATTAGTGTGGGTTTCATATCTATTGGCAATGGGAGCAATGATTATATACATTTTTATAAAGCTTATTAACCAATCAAACGTATGATACAAAATATCAATGTTACATGTACACAGGCCTTTATATTACGTGATGCTAGTCTGCCGCAAGCCGCACAAGCGCAATACGGCCGGTCATGTTTACGTAGCATGTCATGACGCGAAAGTATAGATTTATCTCCTGCCGAAAATACCGCTCAATGAAACCGCCTAAAGAAGCCTTTATTTCAAAAATAGCTAACGCATTTTGGAATCTTATATTTATATATGACAATGTCCTGTGCTCGAAATATGACTGTAATACAGTTTAATAAAGTTTTTTTTTCACCTATTAATATACAGTAAAATAAAGTAATAATATATAAGTATACTTACTTGAAATTCTAATTTGTATAGTACAGGAAATTTCCGGCGCTGATCGCATAGTTTCGGGAAGTTCTTGAGTTCGACGGGCCGGTCTGGGATTGTCTCCGATATCGAACCGTTCTCGTCCGCTGTGAAACACAAGTGTTAATACAATTCTACATTTTACAATTTTATTTTAGTAAATTACAATTTTAGTAGGTAGCAGTTTCGTTTTAATTCACTCAGCCCGGTCAAACACTACGCAGCGTTTATACTTTTTGGCATACTACAAACTCAAACGCGAAAACAGCAATACATTTTAATAGATATATATAAATAAATAAAAAAAAACAATTTCAAAAAATCTACTCTAATAAATTGTACCTAAACATCCTAGAACATAGTTAGGTGTCTACCTAGTCTTGGAGTATCCTAAACCTATCAAAATCTCAATTATTATACATTTCTTATCAGATTTTGTGAAGTTCCCTGATATATTTCCAAAATCCAAGGTACATTGATAACAAATTATAATAGGATCCACTTGAAAATATCCTCTTTCCAATAAAAAAATATATTTTCCAAATCGATATTATATTTAACGAAGTGATGAGGTAACAAACATAAAAAAAGTATGTGCGTACTTATGTACGCACGTAAGCAATTATACATCTTTATCTTTAAAAAAAATGAAATGCAACGAATAACGTTTTAACGAAACAATCATAAATTAACTTTCAAAGGCTTTGAAATTAATTTTCTATAATTCTGTATACAGAATCAAGTACGATAGCAAAAATAAATAGAATAAACTACTTATCAAAGAATAATCGAATAATAGTAATTTATAATGTAAACAAATAATACCTTGAATATAGTTATTAGTTCTCAAGAAAACCTGAGACCAGAGAAACCAATCAATTTTACGGTGTTATTTCTTTTAAATGGTGCAGTGCGCGCGTATCGTAAAACTCACGAAAAATTCACGCGCCAAAAGAAAAATAACCTCAAAAATTTAACGGTTATATGTATGACCAAAGTCCTAGTCAAAATGTTAACGTGTTTCGAGTATATTATTAATAAATATCGAATCGCTCTTCACAAAGACTGCAAACCGCTTAGCCGTTAGTAATAATTTGGGTGATTCCGAAACGCCAGAAACTAAATAAAGAGACTTTATCAATATATGTAAGGAATAAAAAGAACAACTAATTATATTTCTTTATTACCCTGAAAATATTATTCTAGATAGCGAAAATATGACCCTGTAAAATGACAGCTTTTAATTTCAATATTGACGAGTACCTTATCGAGATCTTCCATTTTACTCAAAATTTGGAATTTCGTGACTTCTAAACGCGTTATCGGCCTGTAAGGTTAGAACGTTCTAAAAGATAGTAAAAATGAATGTGTAGGCTTTGAGTATGAATGACAGATCATAAGTCTGAAATTGTTTTTTTTTTTTGAGGTAAAATATTGAGACCGTGCTACTTAAAAAAAAATAAAAATAACGATGGGTTAGACGCGTTTTATGTTTCGTGTTAATTATAAACTTCGTCACTTGCAGGCCGATTTGGAGATTTCTTTTTTTATTAGTAAGAGGTTATTTTCAAATTATTAGCAATAAATTAAAATTCAATACGAAATGATTATGAAAAATTATATAGAGATATTGATGGTTTATAAACCATGATTAGGTGGGTACCTGACTGTAGTCAAATACAGTTTGGTGCATTATTTGAAGACGCTTTCTTGTTCATTGTAAAAAAATGTTATTCTGTTATTGATTCACATAATTTAGAAAAATTAGTTAGGAAAATGATTTAAAATCCCTATCATAATAATAATATAGATTTTATGGAGATTTTAATACTTGTAAAAACTAATACGATGGGCATTAACCTTTATAAATATTCTAGATATAATAATGGAAAAATGGCGAGCGGGAAACAGCGAACAACCCTTTTTGGGGTTTCAGTCGACCGTAGTCGTTAAGGCCTACTAAACACAAGCAGAACTTAAGTGCCCTCTGACGGCCGTTGGGGTATCATAATGACGGATGTGCTGAAAGACATTCGTGCTGAGTGCTTCTCCAGTTGCAAACAAAAAGGTTAAAGAATATCGAGTTTTCTGTGTTTTAAATGTATTTGTTTTAAAATTTTAACGGGAATATTCCTAAATCAGTTAATAAAATTTCATAAGGTATGATAATTTTGATGATTTAGGAATTTTGGTAAATTTAAAGGAAGCTCTTAACAATATATAAACGTTCTAATAAATATTATATTATTTATAATCTATACTAATAAAAATATAAAGAAGAAAAAGTTTGTGAGTTTAGATGGTTGGGGTAATCTCTGGTATTACTGATCCGATTTTGAAAATTCTTTCACTGTTAGAAAGGTATATTATCTTTGAGTACTATAGACTATTATTTTGGTAAATATATATGATCAGTGATTAATCACAATAAATATAATTAGAATGGCATATTCTAAAATTGAATTAATGGAATAAAATCTCTACCAAAAAATAATTGTTACTTTTAGCTTTACAAAATAGTCCACGACATCATATATCTGAATTTATTATCTCAGCCAAAAATATGGTTTTTATGTCAAAAGTAAAATAAATTTTACAATATTAAATTTGGATACAGGCTATATGTTACTTTACAAATTCTTATAAAAATAAATAGCAAAATTAAAATGAAAATTTCACGGAGATAAAGTTTACTTTTCACAGCATGTTCATTGATGAAGTTGGTCAGAAGATAATGCGAAATAAAAAGTATAAGCCGGTAAAATTATTGCGTTGTCGCTGACGCTGACCGGGCGCTAATATAAAGTGTCGTACGGAGGTGAGGAGTATAGCAGCAACCCAGGGGGTATTGGGAATACATTTATCGCCAATATATATAGAATAGTTTTTATCTCAATTGGACCCAGTAGGTGGTGTTGCAATCGGGTGCTAGGCTTATTTAAGATGATTGTTAATGCATTTTTTTTTCAACTAATCTAAGTCTAGTTGTTTGTTCATTGTATAAAATATAATCATTATTATAGCAGAAAGATGTTTAAATAGGCATTTCAAAAAGTTCGTAGTTAATCCACTTTTTTATAAAATACTAGAAGGTGCGGGGGACTTTATCCCGCCCTGATAATAAAAAAAACCGTTGACAAGTTATATACCTAAACCTTCATCAGGAATCACTTTATCTACTGGTGAAAAACGCATAAAAACCCGTTCGGTACTTTTTGAGTTTGTCGCGAACGGACAGACAGACAAACGTGTTTTAAAATATGTAACGGTGTTATTAAATAATTTTAATACAGACGGAGTAATGACGCACTGCGATAACTAGCATAAAACTGAATTAAGTCGCAATGTCACCGAAAAAACTACGTACATTTCTTAAAATACGTTGACAAATTTGAAATAGTGCATTTTTTAAATAAATTAAACTAAATAAGATGATAATATTATATTAAAACATCATCTCATGTTACTTCACTTTATTAAGTATCTTCGGAGACCAAAAGTGTCACACGTATAATTATAAAAGAAAACAACAGTCGCCTATTTTCGTAGCTTTGATCGTATTGAATTGAACGTATTCTTCTCGCAAAGTTAACTCACTTTCTGGTGAAAACTCGAAAAACGTAAAATTTAGTTTTTTTTTTAATTAAAGGTACGATAAATGTGTTACAAAATAAATAGGAGGTGTATGGCTGATATTTTGACTAGATAACGTAATCACTCTTCGTCATATTTACTGAAGCGTCTCATCGCTTTCTCGAGCATTATCCCCGTGGCTGCTCGTGTAATCGCAAATCGATGTTATACAATATGGTTAAAACTTCATACAGTTCATATTATTTGTAAAAGGTTTTAGGCTGTAAAACTTTTTACGGAAATATTAAGCTATACTGTAAACTATTAGGTCACAATTCACTGTTAAATATGAGAACAAATCTCAGTCTGATCTGAAAACTCGAATAAAGGAAAACAAAAAATATATGACATTTTTGTTTTAGTATTTCTGGTCAAAGATATTTTAATAAGATATTGTTAAGCTTGTAACCGACAACTATATTATGTTCTTTACTACTATGACTGTTATGATTATAATCGATTGGGTAGACACAGGTAAGAGGTATAAATAAATATTGCAGATATATGTACAATCCTCGCCAATCTTTTTGGCCGCTCAGAATATAGCCGTAAATTCGGGCTAGCGCATAATACAGCCAATAGTTTAATACAAAACATAGTTAACATATTATTATAAGGATCTAAGATTGGCATTTATTTGTCTTTAAGTTATCTCAACGTTATACATATATTCTAATACATATTTATACCTAAATTTGTGTTCCGCGCACTTTTATTCAGAGCGGTCAAAAAGATTGGGTCGGACTTTTGTACCGGATTGAATTGAAGTTTTGACCTTTTATATGCAAGAGGCACATGTGTACCAAAAACTACGCATAAGAAAACAATAATGAAAACTGACAAATCGTCAAAAATTTAAAAATATATATATTTGCTTATAGATTTCTTTGCAAATGATATTATCCGTTTTAATACTCCTCTCGTGCGAACCACACCGTTTGCCCCACTTCATACATCGCTGAGCGTATAGCTTATAAAAACCGTAGTTTATCAATTCTGAAAACATTATATTAAGTGACGCTATCGTGAGTATTTTTCTCTTAGATAAGGGTCAAAACTTTAAAAATTGAAAAAAAAAGAATAGAATTTATCGAACAGGATTTGAGTGATTTGCGCATAATGACAAACCTTTATCATTTTATTAACTTCTGCCCGCGACTTCGTCCGCGTGGAATACACGCAGCGGAAGCTCTCAAAAGAAAAAAAATCCCGATTTTGAAACATTTTTCATTGGTGATCCGCTCCTATTGGTCTAAGTGTGATGTAGCCTATAGCCTTCCTCGATAAATGAGCTATATAACACTGAATTTTTCAAATCGGATCAGTAGTTCCTGAGCACGTTCAACCAAACAAACAAATCCTCCACCTTTATAATATTGGTATAGATTTATACAGAAGACAGAAGCAATAAGTTAAGGATATCTTAGCTCACTGAGTTTTCCTAGCAGTGTAATTTTTTACTATTATTTGATTTACTTATTTTCCAAAGAAAATTATGTAGCATTTTGTCAAATAACTCTGTAACGTATTCAAAATATGAGTTGAAATATTGTATGTAGATATTGCAATGTTCGGTCATATCGTATTTACCCATCAATGAAAGGGATTTGGAACCATGCCAAAAGTGGTCATTTGGCCCGAACTTGCGCAAACAAATAGAAGGAGGAATTGTTTTTGGAGTTATATGTTTTGGAATTCTATACTATGTTATGTATATCATTACATAGTATAAAACAAAGTCCCTACCGCGTCTGTCTGTCTGTCTGTTCGCGATAAACTCAAAAACTACTGAACAGATTTTTATGGGGTTTTTACCAGTGGGTAAAGTGGTTCACGAGGAACGTTTTAGTATATAATTTGTCCAGGATTTTTTTAGAATCAGGGCGGGACATCGTTTGCCGGGCCCGCTAGTCTATACATATAAATAAAATTCTCTGTTGGGAATTTGAAAATAATAGTTCTTTCTTTACTGAACGGATATTAAAGTATAGGGGGAGAGTGGGTTAATTGAGAACGACGGGTAATTGGGAACAGTTAGATAAATAGTACATCTCGATTCACTACACCGTCGCGAACCTATTCAATGGCTGAATGCAGCGCCATGCATTGCGTACGCAACAGTGGGAGTGAAAGGACGCACGAGTGTTGTCACGGTAAATCGAACAAATATTTTTGTATTTTTGATATAATTTTTGTCGTCAGTTATAATAGATGTATCGTATTTTTGAGTTCAAAGGCATGGTGTTTTTGCTCATATCATACACGCACTATCTGTTTTCAAATCCAACATAGATTGAGGTTAATGAAAAATGATTTTGTTGGCAGTGACGACCATTTTCATGTATATTAACTGATTCGGGCAATTGGAAACGGTATTGGGCGGGTAATTGGGAACGTTTTCAATTAACCCTTACCCTCCTAATTACCCATAGTACTGCTGGTTGATTGTGTAAAAATATTTAAACTTTACAAATTATTTCAAATGCCTCGAAACTATGTACGAAAAACTGTAACAAAATACCAAACTGAAAATCTTAAATGAAACCATTAATATTTTCAGGCAGAGTCAATTTCCAACACAGGATACGACTGTTCCTAAAAACAAAAATGATTTGGGTGTTACCATTAACACTCCTCCTCCATTCACTTCCGTGCCTCTTGACGAAATCATCAATGTACATTTTATCCCTCAAAAAGGAATCACCTCTAAGCGACAAATTAAAAATCACTCTCAGATTTTATCCAGCTCACCAATAAAAATTCAATTAGAGGAAAAACAGAAAAAACGAAGTGAGAGAAAAAAAAAATCAGAAAAGGTCATAAAAGTATACCAGAAATCATACCAAAGAAATCGTGAGGCAAAGTTAAAGGAATCAAATATTTGAAGAAAGCATAGAAAAAAAAGAAAACGAAGAATAATGTTACTTCATAATGTTATACGAAAAGTATCAATCTCCTCCGAAAGAAGATTGGATCCAGTGCGCCGTTTGCTAACTTTGGGCAAATGAGCAATGTTCTTCCGGTTACCAGAAGTTATGTGCGTAATGTGATGTGATTAAACGTCGTTCTTAAGTACACCATACCGTTCCCATTTCCCCCACGGGATGATCTCAATTACCCCATAGGGTATCGGGTAAATAGGAACGGCAATGTTTTTTGTTTCCGTTTATATTTTTATTAAAACGTAAATTTAAGATAAAATTTTATGACTATTAAGTACATAGATAACCAAAGTTAATTTAGCAATTAATAAATGATTAAGTTTATAACCTTTTTCTATTACTTTTTAGTGTTAGAAGTTAAGTGTTCCCAATTCACCCACTCTCCTATACGCGGTAAAATATGTTTAATTTTTTTGTCTGTCTGTCTGCTTGTGAGAGCTAATCTCCGAGATGATTAGATTGATTTTGAAGGGACATTCAATGATAGATAGCTGATATAATAAGGAGTAACTAAAGCTAATTTTTTAATGGGGTTCTTCGTCAATATAATAAACTAAAGAAGCCTTATCCAGAACCGCACGTGCCCCACGCGATAGTCATATTGGACAGCATGTGTTTTGCTAAGTTTCACATGGCCGATGTCCCTAGTAATAGGTAGTTGGTAATATACATATAAACCGTTAGATATTTATTAGAATGAATTGTACAAATATTTCTTCAAGTCGATTAATTCCACGGATGATAAATTTACGATCTTTGTTGTATATATAACATTGTATTATTGAAATTAGTGATTGTACAACTGTCCAGTGAGTGATTCGCATCAGTATTCATGTAACTAGCGAGGGTAATTTTCGTTTGTCGTTGCCGATCCCGCCGGGGTATCGCGTCGTCGCGTCTACAAACTAAGACATTGTAAACCAATCAACAATGTCGGCAATGGTTAGCATCCTCGAAGGATGAAATCGACGAGTCGCTGAGTTTACATTAAATATCTTTTCTTATTTACATTCGTTCCTTTTTCAACCAACTATAAAAAGTGGGAGATTCTCAGTTTGGTTGTATTTTTTTATGCGTGTTACCTCAGAACTTCGTCATTTATAAATCGATTTGGAATTTTTTATTCTATTATAAAGTTTTTAGCACTGGACTTTAGATTTCCAAGATACGCCGAGATACTTCTCAAATTCGAATAGAAAATGCATAGTAATTAAGATATTGACAGGTTTATGAAAATCCTAGATTGCACTAGAAGTAGGTATCTAACTATGATCAAGGACGTTCCGGTGCATTTTTAACCGACTTCGAAAAAGGAGGAGGTTACTACGTTCGGTTGTATGTATTTTTTTTTATGTATGTTAATCAATATCTCCGTCAATTATGACCCGATTTTAATGATTCTTTTTTTATTTGAATTGTTTATATTCAGAGGTAGTCCCATATAAATTTGAAGAAAATATTCAACCCCTAAGAGGGTGAAAAATCGTTTATTTGATTTTCACCCACTTCATCTCTACGTATTTTCGTGAAATTGGAACCGATTTATTATACCCATTACAAACCAGATATATTTATGCACATTAAAAATGGAAAAATATTTTTTTTTTACAAAAAAATAAACCGCCTTAAATGTGAAAAACTAATAAGGCACTAAAAAGCGAAAAATAACTGAATTATTAAATTAACCAAATTAAATAAAAAATATTGATATTTGCGCTACCTAATAATATATTTGAAGTCGATGCCAACCTACATTTCAAATTTGTTGCAGATAATAAAATATGTACGAGATGGGACACGAGAGTGGACCAAAACTTTGTATATAGATGATATGAATTTAGGTTGGCATTGACTTTAAATATATTATTAGGTAGCGCAAATATCAATATTTTTTATTTAATTTGGTTAATTTAATAATTCAGTTATTTTTCGCTTTTTAGTGCCTTATTAGTTATTAGTTATAATTATTATGAGTGGCTGAACTTTGACCATAGAGAAAAAAAAACAAATTTTTTATTCATAACATTAAAGCTCTGCAACAGTAACATAATAAAAAAATAATGAAGAAAATCGGCTGAGAAACGGAGGAGGGAGATCTTAACTGTTTCCCTATCGGCTATATAGACTAGCTTCTGCCCGCGACCTCGGCCGCGTGGAAACTATTCCAATTAACCATACTTTGGGCTAACGCTGACACGAAGCGGAAGCTCTCAAAAGGAAAAAAAAAACGATTTTGAAATATTCTTCATTGGTGATCCGCTCCTATTAGTCTTAGGGTGATGGTATATAGACTATAGCCGTCCTTGATAAATAAGCTATCTAACATTGAAATTTTTTTTCAAATCGGACCAGTAGTCCCTGAGATTATCGTGTTCAATCATACAAACAAACTTTTCAGCTTTATATATTAGTATAGCTTTAGGTAAATATGAGGAAGTTTAATTCTAAAGGGAATACAGACTAGCTGCGTAGAATACCGTATCACAAGTTAATACGGATATAAAAACATACCTCGTACCCCTATAAAGAAAAATGGTCGATATTATCTATCTAAGCCGATTAAGGATCCTAGCGTTTTTTTGTCTTATGTTTAGCGCCTATAATCCGTATCTAAAGTTATTAAGTCTGACAGAACTGTAAGCGTAGATACATAACACTGCCTTTTTAATAATATTTCACTGTAATATAGACCTATGTTTTACATATTTTTTTTTCTCTTTTTATTTTTAATAATTATACATGATCTTTTAAATTAATATCGTTGAAGTTTAATCACTATTAATCAATGATATTGTAACTAAAAAGTTGTAGATATGTTACCTACATGTTATTTTGACAAAACAAATGGCACGATAACGAACACATACGTAAAGTAATATTGTAACGCCACACTGTCTTAAATAATATGTGGAAGTAAGATCGCATATTCTCAATATCGGTAGTGAAAAGGAAATAGTTATATGTTGCTTAGATACCGGCGGATTGACGGGGTAGCCGTTAACAATAAGCTAGTTAGCCAAGTTTTAACAAGGCGCTGTCGAAGCGCTTATGACAAATCTACAGCTTTTTAGTTATAATATCACTGATATTAATGCTATAACCGCGAAAGTGAGTTTGTTCGTTTGTTACGTTTTCACATCTATTCAACCGATCATCATGGAATTTTGCACGTACGTTGTCAGAAGTACAAAAGAGGACATAGGGTACATTTTATCCCGAAAAAGTGAATTGTCTCCGAGGGATGGATTATTGAATTACATTAACACGAGCGAAGCCGCTGGCCAAATCTTGTTTAATGTATTGTTTGGCAGGTGGTAGAGCCAAGCTTAAGCTATTGGTTTCAGTATGAATGGGTAGTACCACATTCTCACAGAAAACCGACGTGAAGTACAGTGTTTGCGTTGTTGGGTTTCGTTCGGTCAGTGAGAGCGCCGGTGGGCCACCTCACCTCCCCTTCCTCCCCTCCCCTCTCAAGTGTCTATGGAAGGTGGTGATCACTTAACATCAGTTGATCCACATGTTCGTTTATCTCCTAGATATAAAAAACAAGTAAAGTTGATGTATCTAGTTGAAAAATCGCATGCTCGTTCGAGGTTTTTAAAAATTGAAAACGTATGCTTAGCAAGTTTTACTAGAGAATCGTATGTGAATGATACATTCGTTTTATTTATAGCCGTTTAAAGTGTACATAACAGGTAGTTAAATAAAAATAAGTCGTATTTTTATTTGAAGTAAACAACAGGTGCTTTTCGCCAATTGGCTAGGCAAGGTAGGGCAAGATTTATCGCTGCCGAGTGTGGTTTCGGTCATGCTCGGCAGCGAACAGGCATGGAAAGTGATGGCCTCCTTCTGCGAGGACGTCATCTTGCAGAAGGAGGCGTCGGAGAGGGCCCGCAAAGAGGATCCTCAGAGGGGCTGCCTGTCTCATCATTACACAGGTCTGGCTAACGAGGAGAGGCAGCTGGAGCGTACTCGGCCTGTCTCCCTGTTAGGCAGGAGCTCGGCGGTCGCTTCCCACCGGGCGGGCCTTCGGGGCGGCTATCCAAGGTTGAGTAGTTAGTACGATCCCTTGCCACCCCAACAAATACGATCTGTCGGTACACTGTGGGTTTTAGTTCATGGGAGTCGGACATAACCCACTCTCTCCTCCGGAGGGCGGGTATCCTTAAGGGATTTCCCAGGTTAATAATTTAGAAAAAAGTGTTAAATATGTAATATCTTTCGAATCAACACGACGCAATAGGAGAGAGTACAGGGCTTCATAACTATCTATAATCAACAGCTTCCAACCTTTCAATTTATTTAGGTGCCTGTCTCGACAATTTATTTCTGTGCACCACTAATTTTCATGCTTATAATAACATAAAACGTGTTTAATTACTATGATTTCAATATAATAATACCGAGAATTACAATTGATTTTAATATGATGTGTTATTACAATATGTAATTTATTTACTTGTAAATAATATCGTATAGATATATATATATTTTCATTTTAATATGATGTGTTATTACAATATGTAATTTATTTACTTGTAAATAATATCGTATAGATATATATATATTTTCATTTTAATATGATGTGTTATTACAATATGTAATTTATTTACTTGTAAATAATATCGTATAGATATATGTTATACCGAGCGCTAACAAATAAAGTGCTGACGCAGAGCACGTGGACGACGTGTGCGCATCGCCACTTAGAAACAGCCAGGTGGGGGAAAGTGCTGACTCCAACCACGAGGCACCAGGAATGTGGTTACGTGACCGCGCACCGGCACTTCGATATACACATCGATCGGGTCATTACGTTAAGATTTGCTATTAAGTAATTATATGTAATTCTTTCTTTTAATAAATTTATATTTTATAATTCGGTTTTTTTTGAGTCCTCCGGTTGCAGCTTACGTAATTGGCGCAGTCGGTAGGATTCCCGGGTCGTATTGCGATAATTCGGTAATCGCATCGCGTTCGCTTTCGATAGACTTTCAACGTCGTACCGGGAGATCCTGAACCACGAGGCCGCACCGGAGATCCAGACTTCGATACCGCTCAATGAAAATCGACATGCTTATGTAAGTACACTGAATTTTTTTTAGTGATTGCTTACCTACCTTATGTGTAAATCCTTATAGTTAGTTAGTTATAAAACTTCCAAGATTTTTCATCCACGACAATCAAGGAAACCTAGGTTAGTTAGTATTAGAGAAAACATTATAGATTCTAGACGTAGTATTAATTCAGATTTAAACTATAATATGGCTGACTTAGATAACGTCTTAAAGGCGCTACGTTTAGTTCCGGACTTCGACGGAAACTCGAACGTTCTCACAAGATTTATAAAATTATGTGACCAGTTAGTGAATCAGTATGGTGAAGGGCAACCTGAGATAAATCAATTAGCTCTTTTAAATGGGATTTTGAATAAAGTCACAGGGCCCGCCGCCCGCCTAATTAATACTAATGGCATACCTAACGACTGGAACGGTATACGTAGTGCTCTTATCAATAATTTCGCTGACCAGAGAGACGAGACAGCTCTCTATAACGATTTGGCTCTTATTACACAAGGTTCCAGCACTCCACAAGAATTTTACGAACGCTGCCAAAATCTTTTTAGTGTAGTAATGACGTACGTTACTTTGCATGACACCGAAGAAGCAGTCGTGAAGGCTAAGCGTGATTTATATCGTAAGTTAACACTAAAGTCCTATCTCCGTGGTTTAAAGGACCCATTAGGGTCACGAATTAGATGTATGCGCCCGGAAACTATTGAGAAGGCCCTCGAGTTTGTACATGAGGAGATAAACACCATGTACCTGCAGAGTAGGAATGATAGTTTATCTGATAGGAAGCCCGCAGTTCAATCGTTGCCAAATCGACAGGAGCACGTCCATAACTTTAAGATGTTTAGCCAACCTGCTAATATGCATGTACCGCCATTCACACCTAACTTAGCTTATAACATGCCAGGCCCCTCTAGACCACAATTTATGTCGCGCCCCATGCCAACACAGCATCAACTTGGGATGCCTATGCAACCACGTGGCCCCACACGCACACAACAAATGTTTAGCGCACCACCACCGGGTTATAACCAGGGTGGTCCCACATTTAGAATGCCTCCTAGAAACATTCAACCACAACCCACGTATAACGGCCCCAAACCTATGAGCGGCGTTAGTCACTTTGTGTCACGCCCATTAGGACCAGGACCCGGGTGGAATTGGGCAAAGCAAGGAAATCCACCACCCTCTAATTATTTTAAAACGCGGGATGTTAACGTGAACGAATGTTCTAGCTATGACGAAATCTATTACCCAGACACTTATGACTACTACTACTCAGAACCGAACTATTATGATGACTATAATGCTGACTATTACAACTACACATCTACTTACCCTTATGAGTACGAGTCCTCAGGACAGACTAACTCGATACAGGACATCAACGCGACAGATACTGATGACCAGCCACAGACTACTGCCCCCAATAGCCAGGATTTTTCCAAGGGATCGAAGTCAAGCAAACTAGGATAGAATTAAATATACAAACCCAAAGACAACTTCCATATATTCGCATCCACAACCCTCCACTGAATCTATTAATTGATACAGGCGCAAACCAATCTTTTATTAGCCCGGAAGCCATCCAGAGTTATTTCGCACGGATACCCCTAAATTACGATCCGTTCGAAGTTACTAATGTTCACGCCACGAGCAGGAACGATTATTCTGTCTACTTACCCTGTTTCCCGGAATTCAGAGATTCAGAAGATATTAAATTATTCATATACAGATTCCATGACCATTTTGACGGATTAATCGGTATGGATTTACTTACAAAATGGGAAGCCAAGTTAGATCTTAAAAAACTCACATTAATTACCAAATTTGCGACAAATCCAATACAAATTTATAATTCGCGTAACTTAAACTTATACGAAGGAATTATACCAGCCGACAGTTCTAAATTATTAAGATTACCTATTAACGCCCCAGATGGCGAAGTATTAATTCAAGAACAGGTAATTTGTAACTGTGTTTTAGTCGAATGTATTACTACCGTAAAAAACAGCCGCGGTAAAGTAGAAGTCGTAAACCCAACAAAAAACGACATAATATTCTCAATAAACGATGCCCCGCAGGCGTCTATATTCAATGTGGAGTGCATAAGCACCGAACAATTATCACCACGCGCTAAAGAGGTTATACCGCGTCTCCGTACCGACCATCTTAACGAGGAGGAAAAGGCAAACTTAGTATCGCTATGTTCTAAGTATGCCGACGTGTTTTATATAGAAGGCGAAGCGTTAACCTTTACAAATAAAATAAAACACAATATAAGAACAACCGATGAGGTTCCAGTTTATACAAAAAGTTATCGGTATCCGTTCATACATCGCCAAGAGGTTAGTGACCAAATTAGCAAAATGTTAGGACAAGGGATTATTAGACCCTCCGAGTCTGCTTGGAGCTCACCTATTTGGGTCGTTCCGAAAAAGGTTGATGCCTCCGGGAAGCAAAAGTGGCGTCTGGTCGTTGATTTTCGTAAACTTAATGAAAAGACTATCGACGATAAATATCCTATACCTAATATCACAGACGTTCTCGACAAATTAGGCAAGTGTCAATACTTCACCACCCTCGATCTAGCATCTGGCTTCTACCAAGTAGAGATGAACCCTGGTGATATTCGTAAAACCGCATTCAATGTCGAGCACGGACACTTTGAATTCCTGAGAATGCCCATGGGACTTAAGAATTCTCCGTCCACCTTCCAACGAGTAATGGACAATGTCCTAAAAGGTCTCCAAAACGTCATTTGCTTGGTCTATCTCGATGACATAATAGTGTTCAGTACCTCCCTCCAGGAGCACATAACCAATCTAGAAAAAGTTTTCCAAAGATTGCGTGAATCTAACTTCAAAGTCCAACTAGATAAATCCGAGTTCTTAAAACTCGAAACTGCATACCTAGGACACGTAATAAGCTCAGAAGGTATTAAACCAAACCCAGATAAGATCGCAGCTATACAGAAATACCCCATACCAAAGTCTCCTAAAGAAATAAAACAGTTTCTCGGACTTCTTGGTTACTATCGAAAGTTTATCCCTGACTTTGCACGAATCACTAAGCCTATGACACAATGCTTAAAGAAAGGACGGAAAATAAATTTTGACTCTGACTACACGCACTGTTTTGAAAAATGTAAGACTCTACTAACAAACGATCCCATTCTATGTTATCCCGATTTTGAAAAAGACTTTATTTTAACGACGGACGCGTCTAATTTTGCAATCGGTGCAGTTCTCTCGCAAGGCACTATCGGGTCAGACAAACCAATAGCGTACGCTTCACGTACACTAAACGAGAGTGAAATTAACTACAGCACGATTGAAAAGGAGCTGTTAGCAATTGTCTGGGCAACTAAGTATTTTCGGCCGTATCTTTTTGGTCGAAAGTTTAAAATCGCTACAGATCACAAACCACTAGAGTGGATAATGAGCCTCAAAGAGCCAAATTCACGACTAACGAGATGGCGTTTAAAGTTGAGTGAGTACGACTATAAAGTTGTGTACAAAAAAGGTAAAAATAACACCAATGCCGACGCTCTATCGCGTGTTGAGATCTGTAACGAGGAAGTTAGTTCGATAATTGCAAACGCGACCGACAAACCACCATCGATAGGAAATTCAGACACCTTGACAGCACATACAGCTAACGAAAACCCAATCCTCGAAGTTCCCATTACCGACGACCCACTAAATAAATTCCATCGACAACTATGTTTGACCGTAGTAGGCGATATCAAAAAGCGTACTACAGCGACGAAACCTTTCGATACACATACCCGAACATCCGTTCAGTTATCTGAGTCCAACCTAGAGGAAGATTTAATCAACGCGATAAAAGAGTATGTTAACCCAAAAATTAAAACAGCTATTCTTATAAATCCACCTCTTGCCCTGTACACTATAGTTCCTATAATCCAAAGATGTTTTAAAAGTTCATCAATGAATTTAGTTATAGCAAAAAGAGAACTCGAGAACGTAAAGGAACATCTCAGACAGCAGGAAATTATTCGACACTACCACGAAGGTAAAACTAACCACCGTGGCATTAATGAGTGCTATTTGGCTCTATCCACAAGATACTACTGGCCAAAGATGAAGGATCAAATAACTAAATTCATTAACAATTGCAACATATGCGGTCAAGCCAAGTATGATAGGAACCCTATAAAACCTAAGTTTAACATAGTACCCCCTGCAACTAGGCCTTTTGAAATAATACACATGGACAGTTTTACAGCACAAAACGAAAAATATGTGACTTTTATAGATGCATTTTCAAAGTATGGGCAAGCATACTTACTACGTGATGGAACCGCAGTTAGTGTAATACAAGCTTTACTAACGTTCAGCACGCATCATGGCTTACCACTTACCATCATCTCCGATCAAGGGACAGAATTCACTAACCAAATGTTCTCAGAATTTTGTAGAGTACATAAAATAATTCACCATCAAACGCTAGCCCATTCACCTAACGCTAACGGAATCATCGAACGGTTTCACTCTACAATATTAGAACACCTTCGTATATTAAAATTGACACATAAGGACGAGCCTGTAGTAAACTTAATGCCCTACGCTATATTAGGGTATAATAGTTCAATTCATTCCTTTACAAAGTGCAAGCCATACGATCTTATATTAGGACACACAGACCCACGAGACCCCACTGACATAGACTTGACTGGACACCTATTACAACAATACACGGAAACTCACAGAGCACGTATGCATAAAGTGTACGATCTCATTAACGAAACGTCTCTTGCGAACAGAACACATATTATAGAGCGGCGAAATATAAACCGCGAGCCTGAGGTCGAATACCAGCCTGATCAGCAGATATTTATTAGTAACCCCTCGGCTAGTAGATCCAAGCTCGCCCCAAGATATACGCAGGATACAGTTCTAGCAAACTTACCCATACACATTTACACGTCTAAGAAAAAAGGACCCATAGCCAAAGCTAGACTAAAACGTGTCCCTAAATCATCAACGTTGTTACAGGCTACTCCTGACGCTGACTCTTACCCTAGTACGGGCCCAGGAGATCAAACTAGAACGACTTGAAGACGGACCTGGACTTTTACCCTTCAAATTAGGGCCTATGCAACTAACGACACATTACCATACATTCTTACAATACATAGAACTAACGGACATTGATGACAATATCAAAGTTGTGCGAACCCAACTGACTAAGGCTACAGACAGACTAGATAATTACACATATACGTTATATGAATTTCAGATTGACAGCTTGAATGCTAAATTGGATAGGGCATCATCACACCTTAAGAGCTTGGAACCCACTCGTTTTAAGAGAGGTTTAATAGATGGTCTCGGATCTATAATTAAGAGCATTACGGGAAACTTAGACTACACGGATGCCATAAAGTATGACAATGCCCTTAAGGCCTTAAGAATCAATCAACATCAAATTAATTTAGAACAAAATCACCATATTAGTCTTAGTAAAGAACTAATGAACGAACATACAAAAATAATTGCGAAACTCGTATCGAATCAAATTCAATTAAATGCAAGTCTGCATATTTTACTTGATACCAATAGTTATAAGAATCACGGGCTTATACGGTTTGCGAAATTTGCGCAAATACTGGTAATAATAAGCGATAATGTAGATAGCTTACTAAGCGAATTAAGTAGGTTAGAGAATGCACTAGCACTTTGTAATGAAAAGCGCACTCATCATTCTATGCTAGGTCTAAACATATTACGCAGTATGTTGATCAAACTCAAAACCATTTATAATAGTAATCAATTATTAGAATTAGAGTTGAGAGAATACTATGAGATAATCAAACCTGCATCTTATTATAGCGGTAATCAAATAGTATTTCCTTACGAATTTTTACTATATCGACTAGTTGTCATACCTAATAAAAATAGGCAAGCCATCATCCCTCCCTTCCCTCTCCTTGCAATCACTGGAAATGTTCATGTGTACATAGAGGCAGAATGCCCGAAGGTCAGCAAGCGGTACATCTGTGAAGAGAAATTTAACCACCAGATGAGATCTCACCCGGACTGCATCTGCGACATTATTGAAGGCCGAACAACGAATAAATCCTGTAACCGAATGACCATTAACTTAATGAATTCAGCCATGGAGAAATTGGACGACCGTTGCTACGCTATCGTGTTCCCGAACCCAACACAAGTCCAACTCACATGTGAACGGGAAGAATCCATTAGTATATCCGGAAGTTTCCTAGCTACCATCCCACATAACTGTAAGCTGCAAACAAATGAATTCACCATCATCAATATTAATGATCAAATCCGAGGACACCCGATAAAGATAATGAGTATACCCGATGAAATTATAAAAGAGCCGACGTCACCATCGCTCGAAATCAGCTCGATCAATCTGAGGAAGTTACACGACATTCAAGACAGAATAGACACACAGAGATCAGCTCAAACAGAAGAGAACTCAACGTTATACCACACAACCATCCCATTTTATGGTATGCTAATCAGTGCAATCGCATTAAGTATCGTAATACTGTACAGAGTACGCATTCGCCAACGGAATCAGACAATAACGACGAATAACTTAGAACACACATATGCCGAGCCTGAAAGAACACAAAATCAGGGAACGCAATCGTCATCTCAAAATCAGAAGCCATCTACAGCGATATTTCATCTTAAAATCTGAAATAGTCGCTGATCTGAGGGGAGAGATGTTATACCGAGCGCTAACAAGTAAAGTGCTGACGCAGAGCACGTGGACGACGTGTGCGCATCGCCACTTAGAAACAGCCAGGTGGGGGAAAGTGCTGACTCCAACCACGAGGCACCAGGAACGTGGTTACGTGACCGCGCACCGGCACTTCGATATACACATCGATCGGGTCATTACGTTAAGATTTGCTATTAAGTAAAAATTATATGTAATTCTTTCTTTTAATAAATTTATATTTTATAATTCGGTTTTTTTTGAGTCCTCCGGTTGCAGCTTACGTAATTTATATATATATTTTCATTTTAATATGATGTGTTATTACAATATGGGTCAAAACACGTCAAGTGGACCCCCCTTTTACCACTTGATCATAGAAAACTTATTAAAATATAATTATCGAAAGTAGTCGTACCTAAAAATCATCCCTCAAAACAGTTTTTGAAAATTTTGAATTTAACAACAATTTTTTTAACAATAAAAATTTTCGGTACTTTTAATTAAAAAATTAATTGTGAAAAAGCTATTGAAGATAACTTAACGAAATTTTCAGTGATTATAGTAAAATATCTATATTTTCACATAAGATTTTTTTGCAAATTTTATTTGTTTATTATCATATTTTTTATTAACTTTTAAATAAACAAATAGAAATTTTAATGACTTCTCAGTCCGATAATCGAATTTTTTTTTGCTACAAATTACACAATTATTATACGATCTACAGTCTTAACGGCTGAGCTGAGTAGCGCGCGGCACTTGTACCGCTCGCCGCTGCGTCACATAAAAATTCATATTATTTAAACTAATACCGGGCAGTGAAATTTTATTTCGAAATATAGAACTTAAATGTATAATGCTTATTACTAAAAAAAAAAAAATTCGATTATCGGACTGAGAAGTCATTAAAATTTCTATTTGTTTATTTAAAAGTTAATAAAAAATATGATAATAAACAAATAAAATTTGCAAAAAAATCTTATGTGAAAATATAGATATTTTACTATAATCACTGAAAATTTCGTTAAGTTATCTTCAATAGCTTTTTCACAATTAATTTTTTAATTAAAAGTACCGAAAATTTTTATTGTTAAAAAAATTGTTGTTAAATTCAAAATTTTCAAAAACTGTTTTGAGGGATGATTTTTAGGTATGACTACTTTCGATAATTATATTTTAATAAGTTTTCTATGATCAAGTGGTAAAGGGGGGTCCACTTGACGTGTTTTGACCCATATGTAATTTATTTACTTGTAAATAATATCGTGCAGATATATATATTTTCATTTTAATATGATGTGTTATTACAATATGTAATTTATTTACTTGTAAATAATATCGTATAGATATATATATTTTAATTCAATAGCTTTGACCTACAGGACACTTCCGCGATCCTGAATAATAATATGTTCGGTAGAAACTTGATGAAATTTATGTTGGGATGAAAAATAGTCTTTCAACGTTTTTTTAATCTCATAAAATTAAATTACAAGGGTAAGTGCTGATTCAAACTAAATAGTTGTGTTCAAAAAAAGGAGTGAATTAGTTTTTACTAACCAAATGCGAATCATCCATCAAATGAAACTAAAAGCGTCGAAGCGTTGGAATTTCTAGACAGAAATTAGTCTCTAATAACTATGTATATAGAAGTTAATTTCGCAATATGACATATAAAGGTTGAACGTCTCTGTAAATGTTACCCATTAAAATACATTTTGGTTTTACTACACCTGATTACTTTGTAGTAAATGGGGACCGGAGGAATACATTTCCTGGCGACGTGCATTGAATTTACTTACTTTGGAATTTTTATACAAATTTTATGTACGTCTCCACCAATTAGTAGCTTTCTAAGATTTTAGTTCTAAGTTGTTTTGTTTCCTAAGATATTAAAGAATAACATTTTAAAATTTTGAAACTTTCAAACACATTAGAAAAGAGTTTTGACAATTTTTAAATATACGTAAAATGATATGATATAGGATACTTCCGACAAAACAGTTTAGTTGAGTTTTTTACGTAGTCTGTCATGTCGTAGATTTTACATTTTAAGAATAATAAATCCGGTGTTATCTGTCTTTACATTTTGTAATATTACTGATATTTTACGTAACATAGTTCGGTTATTGTGCATAAGTGAGGTGGATGGGAAATAAACATCACGGAACATGAATTTCTAATTACAAATGGGCCACCACAAAATACTCGTAATATTTATTATCTACTTGACAGCGGCAGTAATAAACTTAAAGATTGATTGTCAAAATTAAAAAAAAGAAACACCGTCCTTTTTTTATTTGAGATGGCGTCACCGTAGAAATTGCCATTGTCAGTGTTTTATTTTTATGAAGATATTATTTATTATATATATGGCTCATTTTAATATTATCCGAGGGAATTTTAATAATTAAATTATATACAGTTTGAGTATATTTGAAACATATAACTCACTGTACGGATATTTAGTCATAACTTAGTTGAAAACGCAAGACTGAATTAAAAATGCATATTTATCTTAATAAATCAAGTTCCTTTAATTTTTTATTCAATAGAATATGGAATACGAAAGAAATGTGCCACTTTTCCAATTACACACGTGGAAATGGAACTGCAGGCTGTCTACAGGGAGACACGTCATTACTAGGTGCGAGATAGAACATGAGAGGGAATGAGATACGCTGTCTAACTTACCGCTCCGCCACGCCACTCTGTTACTTATACATTGCAATGGAAACTGGGTCGTTGTCACGTAAAGTAACACGTGCTTGTGAGTAGCATTAATAAGTTGCAATATATCGGAAATATTTTGAAATCATACTATTATTTATATAAAAAATAAGTCCGTGACTTCGGATGCTTGAAATTATTTTTTAACTTGTAAAATGTCTTTATGTATATTTAAAGTATATTCAGGGACATTTTTTTTTCTCGAACTGATTGCGCTATTTACCTGTAAAGTTTTTTTTTTCGGACTGTTTACGCTATTGACCTAGCAAGGTCTTAACAGCTTCACCGGACTAAATCAGGGACATGAACAAAGAGCTTATTTCCTTAACTAAGATGACTGAGCCATATACTCAATTAATAGATTAACATGAATACTTTTTCCCGTCTTGAAATTAATTTAGGATATTTGACTTTTCTACAGATTGTAATAATTTAAATATATTCCCAAATATTTTAAATTACTATTATTTCTTGGAGGGCTAATTTTGAGTAAATAACGCGCGTACGTTGTCCCGAGTTTTGTTCAATCTGTCCGTAAATTTATTAAGTTTTTTTAAGATGTTAGTATGTTCAACTATTCCCACTGATGTACGATGTCTAAAAAATGAACTTATTGTATTCTATTATTACCCTTCACACGTCAACCGCAATTTGGCAAATATTTTCAATGTCTGAACAGAGATGACAGATCTACATTTTTTATAGTATACTAGCGGGCCCAGCAAACGTTGTCCCGCCCTGGTTATAAAACAGATCTTGACAAATTATATACCAAAATGTTCCTTATAAATCACTTTATGCACTAGTGAAAACCGCATGAAGATCCTTGCAGTAGTTTTTGAGTTTAACGCGAACAGACAGACAGACAGACGCGGTAGAGGACTTTGTTTTATACTATGTAATGATGATTATATAGACAGATTTTAATATCAATGTAAATGGTGCAATATTTTACTATGTACTTATGATTTAGTTTTACGAATAACTTTTTATCCAACTGTATAGGACAAAGGTTTTTCGAATGTTTGTATATCTATTTCTTTGGAATGCTCTTTGGCTAAAACGGTTAGTAAGTTATAAGTTTAAAGTTATTGTATTTCATTAAGTGCTAAGGGGTTTCTTGTGAAGGCTATGATAAAAAGTTTAGTTTTGGAATTCGTTCACGTTCAGCTTAATTGCGGTTCTAGTAGGTATAAATCTGAATATACAATATTTTTTTGCATAGTGTTTATTTGTTAAGTTATACGCTTCTAAAGAATTCAGATTATTTGAAAGTAGGTTTTTAATTTTATTTAAATAAAATTTACAATAAAATGTTAAATATAGCGATTTATATAGAAAATCTATTGCTGTATATTACGATTTATTTCTGTTTTATAAATTTAAAAAAAATGGGAAGAAATGTAATGTATAAAATAGGAAGTAAACATTTCATAACAAAATTTTGGTGCCTTGGACACTCAACAATTGATTTAGGAAGGAAGGAAGGTATGGACATAATCACCACTCTGGTCCACGATGCAACGTATTAGCGATTTTCAACTCTGAGGAAACCACAGGTTCTATGTTTTAAGCACACACGGCAATACAACAAGAACATTTCTTAAGTTTACGTTACTTCACAGTGTGTTATTTCACCATCGGCCGATAGTGTATGCCAGGGTTAGAATCTGCGGACATCGAATTGATAATCCAACCGGTCTACCACTCTACTACGACGACTACTAATATATACGTATGAAGAATTTTATTTAATCTAAAATGCGACTGATTGTATCCTATTGCTGTCTCATTCAATCTTCTTCTATATATATAAAATGTAAATCTAACGTGTACCTTTTCGATTATCGTGAAAAAAATTGTTGTAGGTGTCTAGGAATAAGAAAAAAAAAATACATTTCAATCATTTTAGAAATGTCTGTCTGTCTATCTGTCTGTTCGTATGAACACGCATCACTACTAAAGTACTGAGTTCACAATAAAACCTCATAAAGCATATCTTCGGGAGTAACTTAGTCTTTGTTTCATTAAAATCGGACCAAACTATCAAAAGTTATTGTAATTTGAATGACGGCTCGAGTTAAGTACGAGAGAAGAGTAGTGAATCTATACTGCTATTATAAAACGGAAGGGTCTGTTTGTTTGATTGAATGCGCTAAACTCTGGAACTAATGGTCTGATTTGATAAATTTTCCAGCGTTAGATAGCTCATTTATCAAGGTTGGCTAATATCATCACACTAAGACCAACATGAGCGGAGCAATAATTTTTTTCCTTTTTAAGGCTTCCGCTATATGTTAGTGTTAGCCCAAAGTAATTATTCTATGCGAACGAAGTCGCAGGCAGAAGCTAGTCTTAACTAAAGCAATTCGGATTGTGTATCTATTTAGCAACGTCTTATAGTGGTTGACCTAGTAGACTATTAAGATATAAGTTAAGCTGATTCATAAATCTTGAGTTGACCAGTGGAGATTACCAAGGATAAGAAGGAGGAAAGGTTATTCCGGTAAGTGATGTGTTGACTTTAATAAAGTATATGAATATTTAACACTGATTTAATATGGAACGGAATATTTTGGATCTTTACTCTTTGGCGTATCAACGCAAACATCACTGGGGTTAGGTTCATTAGATTTACATTCTATTATATAGTATATATAATATTATATGTATATAGTATTATATGTATAGAAGAAGATAAAATATAGATAAAAGTCGTGCAAAGTAACGGGAAATTTTTGGTCGTCTATAAAATAAAAGGCCGTCTGTAATATTTTTTTGATATTTTATTTAAAATATGATAAATGTTTTGTTATATAGATATTTGAAGGTAGGCAACTGTAGAATTGTGACGATTCAAACTAAGTATTGGACAGGAGCCAAATGGCACTGGTGCACTATAGAGGTGCTTGTTATCAGCGATTTTATGCCTTTTTTACTTTTTAACCGACTTCAAAAAAAGGAGGGTTTCAATTCGTCTGTATTTTTTTTAATGTTTGTTACCTCGTAACTTTGAACTGGGTGAACCGATTTTGATGATTTGAAAGCTGGTGCTTCCCGTGTGGTCCCATTTCAATTTGGTCCAGTTCTGACAACGGCATCTAGTGCAAAACCGTATAAGTGTTAAATTTGCATTAAGTATGTACACGACAAATAGACGAATAAATCAATATCACGCCAACCGATTTCGATGATTCATTTTTTATTGGAAAGGATGTACTTCAAGGGTAGTTTGATGAGTTTGGTTAGGTTCTGATTATGGGATCCGTGACAAAGTAACAGAACTTTCAAGAAACGAGCCTACTCCTTTCTTAAGGGCCGGCAACGCATCTGTGATTCCTCTCGTATCGCAGGTGTCCATGGGCAGCGGTGATCACTTACCATCAGGTGACCGGCATGTTCGTTTGCCACCAATAGTATAAAAAAAACTCTTCAATTCTTAGGAGCCTATTGTGCTTATATTCGTTGCTGTATTGCAACATGACGCAAGCATTGTAATTGCATTACTTAAGGTGTATTATGTGTGAAGCGATGGTAGCCGAGTTGGTGGTAGAAACTTTCGCGGATTATTGATAAGGTTGCGTTCGCACCGAACGTTACTTATTGTACAACCAATTGAAACCCTATCTATAATATAAAATTGAACCGCTGAATGTGTTGCTAAGCGTAAATCTCGAGAACAGCTGAACCGATTTCGCTAATTCTTTTTTTGTTGTGTTTGTTATTGTCAGGAGAAGGTTCTTATGCAAAAAAGCGCATATTTTAATATACTTAAGGCGGAACGGAGTTCGCGGGCACTGCTAGTAAAATATATTTATCTACACTGAAAATGGAAAAATAAAGTAAATTTTCAAAAAAAAGAATTAACTGACTTCAATATCAATCAAAAACCCATAAGGCACTAAAAAGCGGAAAATAAATAGTTTATACATGATTATAGGTATAGTATGCAGGTATTGATTATCAATCAATCTCTGTACTTCTATTTACGTAAATCAATATTCTTAGGGGTAAATTTATATAGAAGAGCATAGTAGTTGTATATTGTGTTTATGATTTCTTCTCTCCCTTTGTGTGTCATTTACAAAGTCGAAATATTATTGCACTATTATGGTGCCCGTTACTGCAGATAACACAAATCATTAATATAATTCAATTTTCATATATACCACCTACACGAAACAATACCAAAATATTCTGGAATAAAGTTTCATATAAAACAATATTAAATATTAAATCATTGCACACAAAGTTACCTGTTAATCCGCTATCTAAAACTGTTATCAGGTGCTGAACTACAAGCGTCCTTGTTAGATCTAAATCCATTATAAAACAAACTTCCACAACGAGCCACAAGCTTTGTTCTACTTCCCCTGTTGGGGTTATTATTTTATTTTAATCAGGGACCCGATAAATTACCCATACAATTCAATTTATACTATAATTTCAATAAATAACATCTTATATAATTTAAAATTAATACCAACAATTAACTGTAGCATCTATCGTTGATTGAAGTGTAAAATTTTTGTTCGATATTAATTGCTACTCCTCATTTGTGGACGGTATTTTATTTTTAAATTGTATTCTTGTCGTTACTACTTTAGTACTCGGGATATGATTTGACACGTCGTTGAGAAGAGCGAGACGCTTGACTAAGATCGGTTTGTTTCAGTTTTGTATGGCGTTTTCTCTATCATACAGCACATCGATTGTGATAGACAAAGATAACGCTATATGAAACTGAATTTAGCAGATAATCTCTGTCTTTTTCTCGACTCGTCAAATCAAAAGTTGGGTACTGTAATTCCATTGTTTTATTGCTGTTGCTCAACCATTGAAAAGCGTAATGATATGTAGTCTAGGTTATCGTGAAAAATCGTCTAACTACCAATAAAAATCCCTTCTAAATCGGTTCACCCGTTTCGAATATTAACACGAGGAAACAACAGACAATTCAATAATATATATGTCGAGTTTACATGGCTAGTATAGCCTGCATGAAGTTACTATTGCAGCAGTAAAAGAATATATAAATCATTTCACCCAATTCGTGTCAGTCATGTACTTCCAAAAACTATACAAATTTCAAGGAAACATTTGAATTGAATAATGAATACTAGGGTATTGTGAACATTGTAAGATATTATCTTAAAAAGATTACCATATTTCATGAGTTTGTAAAGATTGTATATAATACATACAATATTGTAGAAACTAGGCGGAAGTAGATAAAAAATCATTATTTTTTCTAATTACTACTTCCCTTGTAGTTGCTGTATGTGTACATTTTTTATTTATCATAGAGAAATGATCTAATGATGTTTAATAAGAATTTTCACACTTGACATTGGCGAAATTGCCTACATGGGCACAGGCCACACCGAAAAAAATAAAAGAATAATTTCAAAATAATTATTTGTATGTGCATATAACATTTACAGACGAAACTAGTTTTGGAGAACATTTAACTATAAAAAAAAAACATTTTTTTTTTCGTCCTTTAGTTCTTTGACTGAATAGTAAAAGAATACATATAAGTATGTTACCCTTGTTCACACTAATTTTTGTATATAACAAAATTATGACGTGCCTGTTCATAACTATTCTAAATGTCTTCCCCGATTTTTTTGTACTTGTTACCTGGATGACTTTTAGTTATAGTTGGTCCTGGTAGGTGGTGTTGTTGTCGAGATCAGTTCTTTTCAAAATCTATTTGATTTTTGTAGATTATCTACAGAGAAATGTAATCCCAAATTTTCACCCTTACGGTATCTTTCATTATTTTGCACGTTTTATTTATTTAAATGTAAATTCTATGACATGTTATAGTTAACTGTATATTGACGACATAACGACTCTGCTCTGATCTGATCTACATTTAACATATTGTAAGTAATTGTTAGTAACTACAGATGATCTACTGGCCGAAGCTTGCTGTGACTAAAATACATTGAACACTCTTGTCAAATATTGTCGCCTCCGTTATTTATCTTAGTTAGATTCTTGTTTATCAAACATTTTCTTAATCATGAGTTAATATCTCATTATCAAATTTATTACTTACTTTTTTACTTGAATAAAACTGGCGTTGATTTAACAATATTGGAACACATTTACGAAATAATTTTTGTTTTTATTTCTTATGCGCAAATAGTTAAATTTTTAATAATGCATTTCTTTATATAATATATTTAATATTATGGATAATATTTCAATAATAAATAATGAACTCAAAACTAAGATATAAATAAATGTATTTTACCCAAAAAACATAATAAAAATTTAATAAATATTCGTCGAAATTTACATATTTTTAAAACGTAGAGTGATATAGAAAATATTTCATACAATAATTTAATTTTTTTCCATATCATTAAGAATATCAGAAATTCATATAAATTCATCATATATCATGTAGAATGTATAATTGTTCACAATTTCAAACGGGTAGGCAACAATAAAGCATTAGTTCTATTCTAGCATTCGAAAGCATTCTGCTTTGTCTAAATATATAATCAAATATTCGTGATTTATCCTTATAATAAATGTTTTTACAGTTACCTTCAAACTCAAAGTTCATCGAACTTTCGTTTGAAACTTTCTTATGTTTTAAATACAGTTATAAAATTATTGAAGTAAAACTTCTTTACGCACGATTGACTTGGGTGGTAAGCTGGTGAATGCCTGACGAGAGCGTTACGAAAAGTGTGATCGCGCGAGGCAAACGGAAGTTTAGAGGGAGATATAAGTTAGCGAAGATTGAAAGAGAGAGAGTTACGTTTTGTATTATCAATTGAAATTTATAATAAATTTAAATATTTGTAGAAAATTAATATATGATACATGCATATATTATACACTAGCGGGCCCGGCAGACGTTATCCCACCCTGATTATAAAAAAATCCTTGACAAATTATATACCAAAACGTTCCTCATAAATCACTTTATCCACCGGTGAATCCGGTATCGCGAACAGATAGACAGACGCGGTAGGGTAGACTTGGTTTTATACTATGTAATGATATATAAACATATATATCTGTATATAGATGGAGCCAAAGAAGTTTTACTTCAGTCGTGTGGTCTAAGGCACACTCTTTTTTATTGAATTTAAATTAAAAAAAAATCACGAATATTCATGTTAATCAAAGTAAGCCCGCGGAACCCTCTAAAGACGATTATGTTTTTTTTTTTCTTTCAAAAAAACCAACTTACTTTCTGGTCTAAACGTCACTCGGTCTGAAATAATAAAATTTGAAGTTAATCCTGATTCTCAAAAGGATTGTTATAATATCCTTTGCAAGCTTCATTACTTTTCTTTGTGGTTAAATTAGTTTCAAAGTCTTTATCAGCAGAAATAAGGTTTTTTAAAAATGGAACCACCTCAAATATTCTAAATCCATTTTAGATCTTCATTACTTTTTGGTCTTTATAGGCTATAAGTTAATTTGTTATCCGGACACAAAAGAATTTGTAGTAAATTATAATTATTATATATTATATCCATAAAAAAAAACAAAATTACTGCATCTATAGAAAATAATTATCAAGGTAAACATTTTAAACAAAAATAAAACTCAATAAACTTAATGTTTTCATTTCATTAAAGACTTTCTTAATAAAAGAGTTTTATCGCTTAAATACCTCTCATGCATTTATTTTCATTTTATATTAATAAATGTGTATTATTCAAAATAAGTCGACTTACCTTTAATAGAAACGAACCCAGGAAAGTACATGAAACAAAAAATAGAAAAAAGTTAATAAAATTGTCATCTTGTAAGAATCCAACCGCTGGATTAAAGTAAATGCGATTCAAACTTCTTCACACACTTCTATATTGTGTGCACCTACGGTGATACCACGAAAATATTTCTAAGGTTTAGGTTTCGTCACGATGTTTTTTTTTTTCGAACTGATTACGCTACAGCTACACCGGGCTACTAAGGCGAGCGCTTAAGGCACTCAGCCGATTTTATTTGACAACTAACAAGAGTGCACGGCACACCTCGGCTTGGGCTGTTGCCTGATACTTGCAATTCGCGACCAATCTAAGCTAACCTAAGCTAAGCTAACTATTCATACATATATGAGTTGTGAAACATATATGTGTACCAAGTATACATATCTCAACAACTCTTATATATATTTTGTATCGGATAATTAATCACCGTCAGCCCTTAGTGCATCTAATATAAATTAGTAAATGTACCCGAATTAAAAAAAAAATCATTACTACATGCCGAACTTCGAACCTGCGGATATCGAATCGATATTTCACCGGTATCGACTGCTATGACTCATAATCTTATTAAGAACTCTGGACATAATATTGTGCAGTATAACAACATATTATCTTATAAATTTTATACATAGTTTAATCACGATCTCTGTTGATGTTAAGGGACGGTACGCTTGAAAATAATTTAAGTTTAAAAAATATATATATTTCTTGTGTGCGTGTGTATGTGACTGAACTCCTCCTAAACGACTGGACCGATTTTGATGAAATTTTTTGTGCGTGTTCGAGTGGATCCGAGAATGGTTTAGATTCACAATTGGACCCGGTAGGTGGCGCTGCGGTTGACTTTTGGGATTTCTATTTTTTATTATCAAGGCAGGACAACGTCCGCCGGGCCCGCTAGTTATCTTATAAATTTTATACATAGTTTAACCACGATCTCTGTTGATGTTAAGGGACGGTACGCTTGAAAATAATTTAAGTTTAAGAAACTAGATCTTAGGTGCGGTTATTGATTAACTTATAGGCTATTGACGACAAATTTTATATTAAGTCATATAATTGTCATGTAAACGTTATTGAGTCTCCTGCGTTTAATGCGTAAGTAACGCGTTTTTCTTTTCAGACGCATTTGAATCCTGCAAATGAGCTATCTATTAGCCATTGACTTGTATGGTACTGCATTATCAAATGCAGTTTGAAAGTGCGCGACAGTCTGCTTAGGCGTCAAACCACATTTAAAATTGTAGGCGGAGTTTTGGCTGTACCTTAGTATGTTATATAGTGGCTTTTATATTTTATCCATAATCTTATGTTATTTGACTCTATATTTTGTAATATTGGTAGCATTTCACATTTTACGTTCGATCAGTACGCATAACTGGAGTAGATGAAAAATAATACCACAGAGAATGAATTCTTAGATGCTACAAAAAACCCTGGATTTTTTTAAGGGGGCCATTAGCTTGTTAGGACTTTGCAACTATCACAAGCCACCTGTAGTGTTACACTACTCCACGATGGTAGTAATAACCTGGAAGATACGTTGCCAAAAAAAAATGTAGTAAATTATATTATGAAAACTATTACAAGTTAAATCCGTGGTAACGTAGGCATTTAATATTGAAACTGGCCTGAAAGTATAAAAACAAGTAACAAATAGATAAAATATACTGCATTTTAAAGCCAAAGAGTTCCATTTCCAAACGTCGTAATTTGTTTTTTAAATATTCTTGATGTAAGTGACTACTTCCGGAATTTTTGCTGCTCCTCGTGTATTCACTGTTCTGTGAACATTATAAACGCCAGTTGTATTGTGAAATTTCATCATGACCACTATAATATAGGTATATTATTAAAAATATATTAACAAAACATAAAACGATAAGATATTAGTAAACATTTAATACCATCAAACAATTCTGTACCAATTCGTGTGACTATTGTCATTATATTTGGATGCTGGAAATTTGATACTTATTTTTTCTCGACATTTGTCGCGCCGGTATGGCGCCTGGATTCCGACCTCCCCTTTATTCATTTGACGTATAGTACAATCATAAGCGTATAGTACAGTTTACGAAATAATATTATTGAATACCCAATAAAACCTTTTTTCACTTTCAGACCTTATATAGTATACTAGCTGTTCTCTCGACTTCGTTTTCGTCGAATAGTTACTTTGGGCTAACGCTAACACGCAGCGAAAGTTCTCAAAAGGAAAAAAAAACGATTTTGAAACATTCTTTGTTGGTGCTCCGCTGCTATGAGTCTTAACGTCATGATAGCCTTCTTCGATAAATGAGCTATCGAACACTGAAAGAATTTTTCTAATCGAAGCAGGAGTTCCTGAGATTAGCGCGTTCAGCCAAACAAACACACCCTCTAGCTATTTTAAATTTGTATAGATTTTTTGTTAACATTTGATTATTTTACTGTGAAAATTTGTAATAAAAGAATTATACTAAATGTAAAGTTTCTGAAAAGATTCTTTAACCGTTTTAATTTACTTAAGTATCTTCTTTCTTTCAAAATGATACTTAGACTCAGTCGATTGTACATGATCTCAACTTTGCTTTCAGTAACGAGTTACGGTTAATATTATAAATGTGAATATCAGTTTGTTTATTTGTTTCATATTTACGCGTTAAGTATTAATACAATCATTATTAAATTTTGCATACACGTTGTCAGGAGTACATAATAGGATATAGTGTACGTTTTATCCAGAAATCAGAAACGGATATTTCAATTATATATATTAGGGTATCCGTTATTTACCAAGTTGACTTTTTGACTTGGGTATCCTTCAAATCGTTAGTTTACAGCTTAAAAACATTTAAGAGAAAAAAAATCCGGTGCCGTTTAATTGTGCTTAAACGACAATACGTTTCCCATTCGTCTAACATGGGGTTTTTTCTTTTCCCATTCGTCTAACATGAGGTTTTTTCTTTTCCAATTCGTCTAACATGGGGTTTTTTCTTTTCCCATTCGTCTAACATGGGGTTTTTTCTTTTCCCATTCGTCTAACATGGGGTTTTTTCTTTTCCCATTCGTCTAACATGAGGTTTTTTCTTTTCCCATTCGTCTAACATGGGGTTTTTTCTTTTCCCATTCGTCTAACATGAGGTTTTTTCTTTTCCAATTCGTCTAACATGGGGTTTTTTCACTTTTTACAAATTAATTTTTATCTTGTTTGTTTTATTAAATAACTTACCTAATATTTTTAATTCTCCATCTACTATGGAATATATCTTGGAATGGAAACATTTAGGTATGGCTGTGAAAAATGTTATTTGTATATTTGAATAAGGTCAAAATTTATTTTTACCTTTTTTCTAAAACATTCTCACAATAAATTTTCGATTCCCACATCAAAATTTCTCAAATGATCATAGTAGATGCAGAATTAATAATATTTGGTAAGTTATTCAATAAAATAGGAAAAATCAAATGATAAAGCTATTTATCGCTGTGCGTATATCTCGCAAAAACTACAAACTTTAATAAAACTTTATTATTTTATTTCGTAGATATTCTTTCCTTAGCTAAAAGAAGGATTAGAAATATATTTTCATTTCATACAAAGTTATCGAAGTTTAAAAACTATTACTTTTAAGTACCTGCAACGGGTTCAGCGACTTTTGTTTTCTTACAGTGGAGATACGGGGAAGTGGTATCGTGTTGAAGTTTTTTTTATGTATATAAAATACATTATTAAAGATAATAAAGGATGCAGAGAACTACTATTAGTTACTATTGTATAAAAATGGAAAATATAACATTTATTAAAAATAAATCGGCTTATAAACATAAATCTGAACATATTTTTCTATAAGGAAATACGTTTACGTACTTTGCTGTTTTACAAAATTATTACATTTAACTACATTACATATTCCCAGGGAATATGTAATAAACAAAGTCAATACTATATATGTAATAATATATGTCGTTACATTTTAAAATGGGCTAAATCCTATTTTAATCGTACATATAACATGTTTTTTTTAAGATTTCCAGTTTTCTTACACAGAGGATGAAGTTCGAATGTTGCCGTCCATAAGGTTTTTAATTTTTTTTCATGTACAAAATGTGAAGATCTTAAAAAATAACTTAAAATATTAGGAACGAAAAAAAATTGATTTATCTCATTTTGAAATGTAACAACTCATGTAAACTTTAGAAATTGGGACTTAAATCGCTATCAGCTTATCGCTTGTACCTGGTCTTCGGGTAGTGAAAATGCCCCTGACGGTATAACCTTCCGTGATAAACACCCAGTTTCTATGTAAATTGCGTCTTCACGTACACACAGAGACGTCTAGTGGAAGTGGGTGACAAGTTACGATATAGAGCCATTTAACGTTATATGGGTCTTCATACACGGGGTTTATGTTTCATTTATTGTCTACATTGATCGAATTGAGGTCATGATGTCAATTGATCTAAATTAAATGTGGTAAATGGGTAAGTAGTCTCTTGTTTTTGAGGTTATACTTCTTTTGGCGCGTTAGGGAAAAATGATGAGAGTAAATTTATACGATGCGCGTGCACACCGTCACGAAAAACCGACACCCTGAAGTTAGCTATAGTCAACATTTTGTTTCTGTGTATTTCTATGTATTAAAACTTTCAATGTATTAAACCTTTTTTCTATTGTTAGTGTCATTTTTTCTACAAACGTAGAGTAAGGCGAAAGATAAAATTTTTGAAAAGTTTTTATCTTTTTACGCCAAAGAAGTGTAACTTCTAACGCGTGTACATAAGTACACACACACTTTTTTTCTTCTGTATCGGGGTAAAGTTATTAATTCAACCCACACACACGAACATCTTTCTCATATTATAAATATTAATAAATCGTGTTTTTCAAAGTTTTTTATAAATAACTGTTATAAAAAACGTCGACAACGAATGCCAGTAAAAAAATGCCACTATAAGTCTATGTTTGAATTTAATTAAAAAACGGCTTGACCCAACTGTATGAATTGTTGTGAATGAGTGGTTTTCATTTTGATTGTTAATTCAACTTTGTAAAACGTTAAGAATATTCTTTAAATTAATAAAAAATAATTGTGCTAAATTAAAAGTTTATCTCTGGAGTCAAAATTCACCCAATGGTTTTTATACCCAATGGTTTTTATACCCAACGGCAAATCTCTATTGTTTTGTTAGTGTCTTAGCTTACAAATTAAGTGAGGGGACTGTTTTAAGTTATACTATAGTATTGCGAATTTTGCACACCCACGAGAGATTAAACCGAATTTAAATATGCATTTTTCCCTATAGTGAAGCGTCTAGTGCATCGTGTGAGCTGAAGTACACTCGACTAGTCATTTCATAAGTGATCTCTTTGGGTTGAGTGTAGAAGAGGATGTAGTCGGAGATATTCGATCAGTATTAAGCGGATAATGATCAATATAGTTTATGGTAGACTTTGTATAAAGTAATGGAACTCAAAATTCACGTTGGTCATAAAAGAAAGGAAAATTATTTTTAGTCTACATTTTTTCATGACTAAATTATGTTTAATTGTACTTAAATAAAAAAACTATTTAGTTTTATCTCAGATTTCAGTATCCTTCTTTTGGTTGTAAGTACAAAGCAGCTATTGCTCATAGCTTCGAGCATGTTGTAGTTTTGACCTATTCCTCGGATACGGTAATTTTTTTCTGGAAGAAAGGTATTCTATGTCCTTCCATAGAGCCCTGACAATGCACAGAATTTCATTACTATTGGTTGAGTAATTAAGGTGTGAAAGCGTAACAAACAAACTAACATTCACATTTATAATATTACTAGCTTCTGTTTGCAACATCACTCGCGTAAATATAGGTTTGACTTATCCTTCTGGAACGGTATTTTTTTAGATAAAAAGTTCTATATACTTTTGTTTACTCCTAAGAATGTGCATCCCTTAGAATAATAACGCAATTCCAAGGTGCATCCAAAATTTTATGGTGATTTGTTGCGTAGTTAAGGTGTGAAAGCGTAACAAACAAACTTATACTCGCATTATAATATTAGTAAGGATATTATTAGAATTAAGATAAAATTAGAAATCGAATATAATCATTGTCACACATTAGTATTATATTATATCCTGTTCAAACATGACCGTTGTGTAGGGATCTCACTACGCGACTGAGTAGCACGGCGTGGCATAGTACTTCGATGACATAGACATTTACAGTAGGCTTTCTCGGTAACTGGCGTTACTCATAAAATATATAATAAAACAGTACGTGTAAACAATAATTAGTATAGCTAATACAGTGTCTTCATAGAGTAACGAACCTGCGAGTAGTCAAATGTAAGCAAGCGGTTTCATAATTCTATGAGTGTCTTTATATAATGAAATTATTAATACAGTATGAGCTTATGAAAATGTGTAAGTACCTACATGCTCGTGTGTGTCTGAGTATGAATATTCATGTACATTCATTGTGACAGAATGAAAAATTATATATACAGTTGCCGTTTTTAACCTATACTAAAATCATGAAGCTCAATAGAATGAGTTTCCTTTAACGTGTTAATTTCTGAAGTTACTAGTGAAATTTTAGTAACTGCTTTTGTATTTTTCAGTTTGTTTATACATGGACTATATTATATATATATCACTATGTAATAGAATGTTACGACCCTCAGGAGCAGCGTAATCAGGATACAAAATGTGGGTCATAAGTTACGATAAGCGAGAATGAAGCGGGTTGTATGGCACGCCCGCAAAGTGTTATGTGGGGGCCGACATATGGCGAGAAAAATCTGATACTGATACATCAGTATGAGCCACTTTTAAAGCAATAGACTCGTAAATTAATCAAAGAACCGTGAGAGATATTTGTGCCCTAAAACGTTAATAAAACAAATTAAAATTTGAGCAATTTATATTGAAATAATATATTGAAAAAATATATTGAAATAAAAGCTTTATTTCAATCTGAAGAGTGGGGTGGGGTTCGCTACATATATGGAGTCTCCGAATAAATTCAACTCTGTTGACAATAGTACCAACCTATGAATTACTGATATAAAGATATTGGTACTTCTGGTATTGGTTACAAACAGCTGTAGTATGCAGTGACTTCTTAACATCAGGTGAAAAACAAGTCTCTTTGTTAATTCAGAACATAAACAAGTTGAATATACGTTTTCCTATTTGAGTATCGTTATTTTACTAACTCTACGCCAGACTTCTACTTTACTAACATCACTCGAAATTAAAGCGATTGTGTACTGTTAATTTTTTTTTTCGAACTGACTATACTATTGACCTAGCACCTAACAGCTTCACCGGACTACGTATGCTGTTAAAACTAACATCACGAATGAACTCACATATTTGATCTATAAAGCAATGCAAGCTAATTAGAATATGAATGCCGATTATGCTCCGGTATATTAGACTCCAGTTAGACACTCTCATAATCAGTGTTAGCGAAATAGAAAACAAAAATTGTTGGTTACAGAAGTTAGGTAACTGACGATTTTCAAGTCATTAAATTGTGTTTTACCATATTTTCCTTCATGTATCGTAGGATACCGGTCAAAGATCACTTAAAATATCAACCATATGCGAAACAAAAATATTCCATTCCACGATTTGGCAGATTTTTTTTTCTCACAAAATCCGGGATCTTCAGCGTAAGCCCGATTTATACTTAGCCGGTTTTTATTATTTGTTATTTTACTTTAGTATTTTGATGCTTGTATATATCGTTCCAAATATGAGACAAAATAGGTTTCTTGTATGGGAACCGTGATAAATATTTGGTTTTTTAAGATTTTTATTATTATAATTTCGCTCAATAAAATAGTACCCTGAATAGGTAGGATGGACAACGTGGGCGTAGGTAGCAATAGGGGTTTTATCTAGAAGCTAAATCGTGAAAGAATGTTTCTACTTTTAAGTTTTCTTTTATACAGAATGCGTAATAGAGAACGAACTCAATTGAAATAAGTGTATGAGTTTCTTGTTAAGTTTGACAACCAAACTATTTTTTATTATTACCTTTGTTGAGTAAGTAATAACATTACAGGTTTCTTGTAACATTTTTTATGTTCTCACAACATGGTTTTTTCTATGTCATAGCAGGCAAACGAGTAGGTGGGTCACATGATGTAAAGTGATCACCACCGTCCATAGACACTAACAACACCAGGAGAGTCGAAAGTGTGTTGCCAGCCTGTGTTTGGGGGAAAGGGCGGGAGGGGGAGAGGAGTAGGGAGAAGAGGGGACGGCAGGTGTGCCTCCGGCACTCTCATTTACCGAACGGATCGCATCAATGCAAGCACTTTTACTTCAAGTCGGGTTAGTATGAGAGGTTGGTGCTACCCCGGGCGAGCCGACCCATTCATGCTGAAACCACGAACCCCCTTGTTAGAACTTTTCGGTTTCAGAATTCATGCTCCTTGGTATTATTTTCCATTTACTTCATTCGTGCGCAATAACGTAAAATGCCACTAATATTTACAAAATATAGAGTCAATAACACAAGATTACATACATCTAGTCTGTCACGTAGTTACTTTTATTTTTATTCACAATTTTGCGTTATTCGATCTCATACTGTGTAATATTAATGGGATCTTGCTCAATAGAGCATGGTTGTTGTTCATACCTGAAGCGGATGAGAAATAAGAAATTCTGAACTATCACAAAAACTATCTGTAAAGTTCAAATATCGAAATTATCATTTTTTAAGAACACTGAAGTCGTCACAAGGCCCTTTTTAATAATCACTCACTTCATAATGACAGAAATAATCATCATTTTTCATTACATAGTATAAAACAAAGTCCCCTACCGCGTCTGTCTGTCTGTCTGTTCGTGATAAACTCAAAAACTACTGAACGGATCTTTATGTGGTTTTCACCAGTGGATAAAGTGATTCACGAGGAACGTTTTGGTATATAATTTGTCCCAGATTTTTTTATAATCAGGGCGGGACAACGTCTGCCCGCCCCGATAGTCTTCAATAAAGAGAGTTTGTTTAATAAAGTAAGAAGAAGAAGATTCTAAAACTCGTATAATACTAAGGAGATTTTGTATATCAAACGACACGACAAGACACGAAATCGAAAAGTCAACGATGATGACGTCTTTTGTACTATTTCATACTTTAAGACCATTCATTTTGAGTACAGAATAATATAGACTAAAGTGAAAGATATATCAGTTTTGTAGGTATAGGCACTTGTTTTACGCAACAAGTGGTTGGTTCCTTAAAGTTTAGTGCTCATTTTATCATCCCAAAAGATATTACAAAAAACATTAATATTAATTTTACCAAATGAAAATTACAGTACACTTACAGTATTTTTAGTTTATATTACTATTTTAGTTTCAACTATTAATATAGAAGTGAAAAATATTCTTCTCAAACATGCATGGAAATATTGTCATTATAGTCGAAAAACGAACTCGCGAAGTATCGAATTTACGGACAAAGAAAATCAGCAATATTGTATGAAACGGCGTGCTGGAATTTTGAACATTACAACGTTCTAGCAATGTTGTATGAAACGGCGTGCTGGGGTTAAATACTCTTTGATTAGATCTTTTTTATCATTATTGGTTTACCAAAGTAAGTCTCTTTGCTTAGTACAAATTGCGTTCACGTGGCTGTATAACCATAAATGCGCGTGCTTTTCGGCACAGATGATAAACAGAAAATTGGCAGCAAAGCTGAAAATTCGTCTTGATTCGTTATTTATGTACATACTTAATAAATATAAATTTAATAATTAAAATGAGTTCCAACGGTTCCGAGAGTGAAATGGAGATTGATTGTACTCCACCAGATTTAAGATCAGAAGCCAAATTCGCAATGGAAAACCTGTTTCCAGCAAAGTCAAATAAAAAATAAAAGAAAGTAAATGAAAATTTTATGAGTTGGAAAAACGAGAAAAAAGTGACCGTTTTCTCCGAAACAGTATTTTTTGCGTACTTTAATGAGTGCCCCAGTATGACGAATGTAACTTTTAATATCAATTAAATTAAATTTGTGACATTAAAAGTATGTTTTATTTCCCTGCATTCTTTTGAGAAAAGCACTATATATTCCTCGGCGAAAATGGCAATTGCCTGTCTCGTATTAGTGAAGTCCTCGCCTACAGCTCAGCCTTCAAACTCATGTTCGACCTGCAATTGTCTATTTACAGGCCTTTGCAATAATGTACTATAAGATCTCGAATTATTTCCTACAATACAATAAGAACAATATTTGGGCATGGCACAGTATGTAATTAGAAAAGTTTTGAGTATGATGGTGGATGGATATAGGAGTAGAAGAAGACCGAAAAAGGTATGACGGATTGTGTTACAAATGATAATTGTCTGTGTGAATATTGAGATGACATCTGATAGGCGAGAGTGGAAAAAGAAAACATCTTGTGAAGACTCGACTTAGGTGGTATAACGGTAAGGAGCTGATGAATGAGAACAATATTTGATAAACATAATACATGACGCTTTAGGAGGAGTGTGGAAATAATAAAAATGCGTTCCGGGTCTGTAAGTAAGTTTAATAGAATAGCCGTGTAATTAAATTTGTTGTAAGGTCCCCGCTCGCAGAACTATTTCAACGTCGCGTCGTTTGTGTCTGGCTCGGTGATCATCTGATATCTAATTAGGTATCTGCAGACATTAATTTTGCTTGAAAAGCTTGCGGTAACGCGAAAGAGACAAAATAAAGAGTGATCTCATCGTTGTTGGTAGGAAATTTCATAAAATTAATTAGATTCTGTAAGTCGCTTTGCTCGAATTAGAAAAGTATCAATTTATCAAAAGTAGTTGAATGTTATTTACTCATATGTATAGGATACTAACTTGCAGATTCGTTTGTATTTATTTTATATAAATAGAGTTATAGGTAAGTTTATAATATATAATTACTCTACGGGTCCAAATATTTACATATACCAGTTTTCATGATGATCGGTTGAAAATATAGGTAATATTGTTTTTTAATATCAAAGTTTATATTTTTCCAAACCAATGCGTACATGATTTACAGTAAAGTTGGTATTTGCAATGGTTATAAACCGTATCGCAGATATCACAATATCGTTGATTCGAATATTGTGAGTTTCTCGGAAATAAGTTATAATATGGTACCTCGCGAATCATTAAAGATTAAATTATAAGAAATCGGTATCTTAACTCTACCAGCTAGATTTTGTAAAAACCGACATAATTGCAATACTAGACATAATAACAAATTAGGAATTCCATGTTTCAGGCTCACTAATGCCCGGTTTCTGAGGTACTTTAATTGTAGTTTATCTTTTCAATAGCGTTATCGGTTCGATACCTTGTCAAATTGTGTTTCTGAACACACAAATATCTATAAATGTCAGTAAAACTCAACGGGCCATTTGACAGTTTATCTTATGGATAACTTTGTGGAGTCAATAACTATTGGTAGTTTAATAGAGTCTCTCAGAAACCGGGTATAAGAACAGTTTTTCTGGTAATAGTATTAGGTTTTACAAAGTCTCAGAGCACTTTACCAATTTGCCGTATAGTAAGTTGAAGCATGTCAAGCGGGTTTTAATGTCAATAGGCTGGATGTAGGGTGGATCAATACGTGAACGATGGTGACGTCTGGAAATGACGGCCTCTCTATGCGCCCGTCAAAAACGAATGTATCTATCTATGTTTATAACATGTTCGTAAAAATATGTTGTATGTAATATGTTGGTATGTTGTCAATAAAACATATAATACTAGTAGAGCTTACTGTACCGTGGGAAACCAACATTCCTAAAGACCACACAATCAAATTAAATAAATATTACGAACTAACAAATGAACTAAGTAAAAATGGCTATGTGGTTAAGTTATACGCGGTAGAAGTAGGAGCGAGAGGTATACCAGCAAAATCTCTCTACAACCTTCTGAAGGACCTTGGCCTGTCGAGAACTGCAGTAAGTTCTATTTTAGAACGAGTATCAAAGGGTGCACTAACAGGTTCCTACCAAATTTGGCTAGGCAGGGCGGGAAACTCGAGCAGTGAAGGTGAGCGTTGATGCGCATCTCAAAGGGGGCCTCCTTAAACCCACACCTGGGTCGCAAGTCCTGGGAACTGCTCTGAGTTTCTCCCTCTGCCACACGATGGACCCGGCACCCGCACGGTGAATCCATGGAAGGCTAAGAAGTTCGTCTTTCTCTCTATGTATGATAAAAAGATAAACCTTAAAAGATAAAGTTCCTCTCGATGACTGAACTATTTTCCGAACCTGTGCTAGTTTTGACGTTCATAAGTGCGTCCTCAGGGCCTAAATTGAATAAGGTGTTTTTGATTTGATTTGTTAGAAATGATAGATGTTGTATGAATGGTATAGAAGTGGCGAGTTATAGGAAAATGGTCATTCATTAATGCCATTCATTATGATTGCTCAAACGGTGTTGAAGTTTACAAATTCATTTTTATATGTAGATTTGTAATTTTAAATGTAAAATAATACATCACGCTTATAGTTAATGATTGATTATTGTTATAGTAATAAAATATAATTAATTTAGGGTAATTCTTCGTCTTATTATTGTTCCACGGTAAGTACAGTCCTTGTCAATCTTTTTGGCCGCTCTGAATATAACTGTAAGTTCAAGCTTATGTATAATGTACTGAAGAATTTGAAACAAAACAAAATTATAATATTACTATAGAAATCTAAAAGCGGTATTTATTTATTTTTAAGTTGTGTCGATGTTGGATGTATAACATAATATGTGTACCTAAATTTGTGTTCAGCACATCTATGTTCAGAGTGGTCAAAGAGTTTGGTTGGCACTATACCGTTTTTTTTTCGTATTTTTTTCTTCCACTCTTCTCTGTAAGCTTTCAATTCAGCATTCGCACCTCTTATACAATCCATGTATACGCTCTTCGGTCTTCCTCTACTCCTATAGTAATTCATAAAATGAATTACATTCTGCCAGCCGTTTTGCTCATATTATAAAAGTACCAATTTATGAAAAGTAGCTGATGTTTGTTTTATTTACTTGTATGTATAGGATACTAGCTGTGCTCCCGGATTCGCTCGTATTTATTATTATATAATAAATTGTAGAATTGCATATGTAACTAGAAAAGCTTTGAGTATGACGGTCGATGGATATAACAGTAGAGGAAGACCAAAAAGGTATGGATAGATTGTGTGAAAAATGATATGTGTGTCAAAGGTGTGAATACTGAGATGACATCTGATAGGTGAGCGTGGAAAAGGAAAACATGTTACACTTAGGTGGGTTAAGGGTAAGAAGATAATGATGATAATAAATTGTAGAATTATAGGTTACTTGATATTTTCTAACTACTCTAAGTCTCGAAATATCTACATATATCAACCTTATATACAGGGCTGCAGCTAGTCGAAACTTTCAGATAGGGCAGCATTGGTTACAGGTAGGGCGGAAGTAAAAAATTTATCATAATCGATCTGCCCTCGTATGTCACAAACTGTGGTATGCTCGGAAAAGTTTAGATACCTATCGCCATAATTTTTGTTATCTCAAACTATGAAGAAACAATTTAATTACAATTGTGTAAAATAAATACATTGTGATTTCAAGGTAGGGCATTGCCCCACAATGCCCCCTCCTAGCTACGGCCCTGCTTATATATATTCTACCTTATTGACCTAGAATTATCACAAAAATGATGTACTTAAAATAAATTAATGTCTTCAAATTTTTAGTTCCAGTCGTAACGATAGAAACGCTAAATCGATCTAACTTTTAAGAAAAATCACGTTTAAAAACTCAAGCCAAACGAAATAAGTATTCGTAGTAAAAAACTTCATAAATTCTAAGCCACGGAAACATTTTATTTGCTATGAAAGTAAAAAAGAAATCTGATGAAATGGAATGGTCGTGCTTTCACAAACTGGTTCGTATTAAAATATACTAAGGATTTTTTTGTATTATATTCGTTAAGAAAAATTGGAAATATTTTTACTAGTATATTTTACGCATCGGATGTTTGAAATATTGTTCCAAATGTTTATATAAGCAGTTATATAATTTATTTGTCTTGTAAATATTGCTTTAACAGGATGTTTAACTAATTTGTATATGGTTTTGGCAAGAGATCACTTGATCATGCAGTGTTTTTCATTAATAAGTAATTAACGTTACAATGATTACTCTATACTCTTATCCTTTAGAGATATATGAGTTATTTCAAAATCAAAAACACTTTATTCAATTTAGGCCCTAAGAAGGCACTTGTGAACGTCAAAACTACCATTTCATTGCCTAAGAATATCGCAGAATATACATTTTAAGACTGACTTAAAATTTTTGTATATATAATTCTTCTGTACGTGTGTATGTGATTGAAGTCTTTCGAATCGGTTGGATCGATTATGATGAAATTTTTTATGCGTCCAAATGGATTGAAAAATAGTTTAGAATGGACGCGATAGGTGGCGTTGCCGTCTCATCTTAGGATTTCTTTTCAAGGCAGGACAAAGTTACCTACTGAGCCCGCTAATCTACTTATAAAATGTTAGGAATGTTTTCTGTAATGTGACTTAATCACGTTCAATAGTTATACTTAGATAAAGGCTTAAATATTAAGAAATACAGAAAAATACAATTCAAAATTGAACTATATTTCGTATTACTTTTATAGGTATAAATGACACTGACAAATTTTTCAACGTTGCGAATTGAGAAAAAAGAAAACTAATTATCATTTTCGGACCCCTAGCTACAGTAAGAAGGCTGGATAAAACATTTGCTGATCGTTATGCGTTCCACTTCAAAACAGACAGACAGATATCTTTTTAGTCTAAACATATCAATAGTGTTTATAAAAATATTATTCTGTTTTTCCACAGCATATTATTAAAAATCGTGATGAAAATGTACGTAAAATAAAAAATAATATTTTCTTAAACCCAAAAAGAGGCTGTCTATTCTATTTATTCAAGAATGTTCCCGCGGCGAGTTACCACTGATAAATTGTAGTAATAAAATATACCAATGACGGGAGAGGTCTTTGCAAAATTGCTAGGATTAATTACATGACCTCTAAATTTATCAATTTAATAGGGCTATATTAAGATATGGTTTTATACTTATAGCTTTATTTTTTAAATATAAATTAGCTCTAAATTCTATTAATTTATTACTCGTCATAGTCACTTACAGGAAGGAAAATTCATCTATTTTTCCTATTTCTATTTAAAGTTCAAAAGAAAATAGGTATAATTAGTATTACAGCCTAATCTTCGTCTATATATTCCTGTATATGAGTGGTATAAATACATAAATAGGTATCAATAAAAGTCATGTTGCTCGAATAGTTTGACCGATGGAAAATCAATTCGATGTCCGACGTGAACCGACGCATTTTTCGCAATTGGCATATATCTAATAATTGGAATTGGTAACACTATAGACTGGCGGTGAAGGAAAATATCGCGAGGAAACCTGAACCTGAGAAATGTTCCATTAGTGTGTGGGAAACATATAGAACTGGGAATTTATAGGAGTCTAAAATGGTCAATACGTCATGAGTTTTGTTTTTCTTCTATTCTGCAGACTTTTGGTCCGCACCTTTTTTGCTTTCGTTTGATTTATTGTATACGTCAAAAAATGGAACTGTGAGCAACTATTGGGTGTTTTTCTTTGTTTTATGATTTTTTTTTAAATTTATTTCTTTATTTTATTTAACTATTGACTATTTTAGGATGGATTTTTTAATAACGTTATTGCCTTTATGGCGGTTTCTTTTTTATCCTTTATGGTCAACTTTAGGTTATAATCCACAATGTCCCGCGCCGGAGCGTCCAAAACCCGATGGATGAACCTACTAACCGCGTCATGAGTCAACGTTTGGCGAGGTGAATTATGCCCATACCTTCTTTTGGGAAGAGGCCTGAGACTGCAGTAAGTTTCTTATAAGTTGCTGTTGACATAAATAAAATGAATATGCGTTTTGTTTGTTTGTACTAACCTCAGATACGGCTTAACCGAATGTGATGATACTTTTATTTAATCGAAATTATGAGGACTTTTCAGAATATAGTTTAGGCTACATATCATTACGCTTTTCCGGGTTAAGCAATAATGATAATTTCTTCTTGTTCTTATCCACGTTCCACTTAAGTAGGGTCGGCATAACGTATTTTCTTTTCCCACTCTCCCCTGTCAGCAGATATCATTTCAGTATATACACCTTTTATACACATCGTTTTTCATATAATCCATCCATAAGTTTTCGGTCTTCCTTTATTCCTTTTTAGATTTAACCTATCCTTAGGGAACAGTATTTGTTTTCTCGACGAAAGGTATGTTCATATTTTCTTTTCTATACATATGACAATGTATCCGAAATTTAAGCAGTAATTATAACATTACATTTAATTAACTATCACTCAAATTCGTTAAAAAGGTTACAACGTTTATAAGTAGTAATGAGAAGAATAAAATAAAAAATAAAAGATAGTTTTTAATTAGCTTAAATGAAACGCGTAGATCCCTGTGACGTAATAAAACTATACTCACGAGGTCGAAGTCATCAACTTTAATCAGTAGCTTAATATACAGTATGTTATTAAACAAGCGTTTCGGTACTGGCAGAGTTAAAGCTACTATTACTTTATAAGCTGACAAAAGCCCTCCTGTTAACTAGATACTTGAGTTGTAGAGTTCTCGTTTTATATTTTTTTTAACTGTACGCGAAAACGAGGATAAATTGAATTAATTAAAACCCATTTAGATTTAAATTCCATTTCAAAATGTAACGATTTAATTCGTCTGAATTTATTTAAGTAACGTTTCTATTTTTTTTTATATAACATTTTGTGTCCCTACTTTATGGATTTTTGGGATATTACTAACGATGGAATGGTGTTTAATTATTCATGTATCTTATTATATTTTCATATGTTTTATTCATATAGACAAATAGTGAGAAAAATATGTATAAAATAAAATGAGCGCGTACGTGAGTTTATGCTGAAGTATTTATTATATGTTTTATTATAATTTATCAGTTATGCTTCTATTATGTCCTTAAACATATTAATTACTAGCGGGCCTGGCATACGTTGTCCCACCCTGATTATAAAAAATCCTTCACAAATTATATATACTAAAACGTTCCTCATGAATCACTTTATCCACTGGTGAAAACCGTATGAAAATCCGTTGAGTAGTTTTTGAGTTTAATTCGAACAGACAGACGTGGTAGGGGACTTTGTTTTATACTATGTAATGATATAATGAATACTAGCGAAGTGGGTTTGCATACATATTTCTGCGACATACTCAAATAATGAAAATGTTCGCGGCGTTGCTCATATTAGTGTAGATCTGGCCTATTCCTAAAGAACAGCATTTTGTTTCTCGATGAAAGGTACCCTATGTTCTTTTATATATCTATAACAACGTGTATGCAAAATTTAGGGCTACTTGGTTGATACTTAAGATGTGAAAGCGTAACAAAAAACAAACTCTCATTCGCATGTATATAAATTATATAGATACACTAGCTGTACCCGCAGCTCCACACGCGTTCTTTTAAAATCGTATTAAAGAATTATAAAATTGTGAGATTATGTACAATTATAGAAATTCTCTTTAAAAGCAATTGTAAGTACGGCACGCACGCCACTTACAGTAACATGTAACATGTACATTAGATATATAAATACTAAGAGCGTGTCAAATGAGGTTTGTCATCAGCAACATATTTGGAACCTTAACCAAGAATATAACTATCTCAGTGTTCACTTACACTGTATAAGGAACTAATGAAACAATAACTTATATTATTATAAAGATTTATATTAACATTACATTTAATATACATTGCCATTACAATTAAGATTTTGTGACTATACAAAAAATAAATGCTTGTCTGTTCCGCAAGAAATTGAATTATGGAACTCTTTACGGAATACCTTTATAATCAAAGATCCTATTAGGAACACCTCTATATCATTAAAATTATTAATAATTATAAAGTTTAATTGTAAACAATAAGCTGATAATAATTTCTCTTATTAAAAATAAAGAATGAGTTGAAATCTTGCTAAATTTCACGCAGGCAAAGTCACGAGTAACAGCTAGTCTAAAATAGAACAACCTCAATTACTTTTCATAAGGTTCGCTATCTAGCAGTGAAAGTCTCGTGAAAACCGATCTAACCGTTTTGGAGATAGCACTGCGGGCAAAGCCACGATTAACAGCTAGTATAAACTAAAATTACTTGAATTACTTTTTATAAGGTCAGCTATCTGCTGGAGAAAGTTTTGTGAAAATCTGTCCAACCATTTCGGAGATAGCATTGCAGGTGAAACCACGGTAAACAGCTAGTATAAACTAAAATTGCTTGAATTACTTTTTATAAAGATAGATATCTGTCAATGAAAGTTTCGTGAAGATCTGTCTAACCGTTTTGAAGATAGTACTGCGGGCGAAACCACGGTTAATAGCTAGTTTAAATTAAAATAAATGAAATTACTTATTATGATGTCCGCTATCTGCTGGTGAAAGTTCCATGATAATCTGTCCAACCGTTTTGGATATAGCATTGCGGACGAAGCCGCGGTTAACAGCTAGTCTAATTTAAAGTAGCCTAAGTAACCCGCTGTAATTTCAGTTATCTGCCAGTGAAAATCGGTTTAGCGGTTTCGGAGATTACCCGGAACAAACAGACAGACAGACAGACCGGCAAAAATTTTAAAAATTACATTTTTGTTATCAGAAGCGTGTATACATTCATACCCAATCGGTAAAAAAAAATTATTTTGATATTACATCCAGACACTCCATTTTTATTATATGTATAGGAGAAGATGTATAGAAGAAGATATAGATTCGCATCTATATAATAGGTCTTTACCTATGAAATTGCCGTTCTGCAGTACTGGCCATTTCAAATCAAAATAATTTTTGTTTGGCTAAGAATTCTAATTTCAAATTAATTTAATTTTAAAAACATGGATTTCTTTTTCCAAAAGTAGTCATTTGTTTATTGATTAGCATCGCATTTCAATCTTTTTTGTCATCATGGATACGTTAAAAATTCGAGTAATTTTGGAATATGAGTACCGTCGTGGCAGCAACGCGGCACAAGCGGCACGCCACATCAACGACGTTTACGGAGCTAACACTACAAACCAATGCACTACCTATTATTGGTTTGCTCGCTTCCGTTCTGGGAATTTCGACCTGAAAAATGAACCTCGCGGTCGTCCGAAGACTTTGGTCGACAATGACGAATTAAAGGCGATTGTGGAAGCTGATGATACACATTCTACCGCTGAATTAGCAGCAGCTTTCGACGTTAGCGTCAAAACAATATTGGTCCATTTGCGTCAAATTGGCAAGGTGAAAAAGCTTGACAAATGGGTGCCCCACGAACTCAATGATCGCCAGCGCGAAGTACGCGTCGAGACGTGCCTTGCACTGCTCAACAGACAAACAAATGAAGGAATTTTGAACCGCATTATTACCTGCCATGAAAAATGGATTGTTTGATAACCGCAAGTGCTCAGCAAGTTGGTTGAATCCTGGTTCAGCACCTAATCAATGCCCTAAACGAAAACTTACCCCTAGAAAAGTGATGGTCACTGTTTGGTGGTCTAGCGCCGTTGTGATTCATCACAGCTTCTTGCCAAACGGGGTGAGCATTACTGCAGATGTGTACTGTGAAGAACTGAACACAATGATGGAGAAGCTGGCACATCTCCGACCAGCATTGGTCAATCGCTCGTCTCCGCTGCTCCTGCACGACAACGTGCGACCTCATACTGCACAGCAGACGGTCTCCAAGTTGCAAGAACTGAGGTTGGAAGTTCTCCGTCATCTGCCCTACTTACCAGACCTTGCGCCTACAGACTACTACTTTTTCCAAAATTTGGATAACTCCTTGCCGGGAAAAAATTCAATACCCGAGAGGCAGTACAAAATGCCTTTGAAGAATTTGTTGCCTCCCGTCCAACTGATTTCTTTAAGAAGGGCATCAATAAACTGCCACTGCGTTGGCAAAGATGCATTGATTGCATGGGTGATTACTTCGATTAATACAAATAAAAAGTACATGAAAAGAATTCGTTTAATTTTTTTCATACAAAACGGCAAGTTCATAGGTAAAGACCTAATATCTATATAATTCGGATCTAAAAAATATTGACAGGTGCTATATGCTTGTAAATGTGGATTAATATGTTTTCTGATGTGAAAAAAAAAATGAACGCTTAGTTAAAAAAATCTTAATCCCGATAACAGCGCTATCTATCGGGTTTAATTATAAGAACCACTCAGATGACTTTATAAGTATAAAAAATCATTAATTTGGGTCAAGCTGTTTAGAGCGAGAAGAATTACGAATATACGTTCAACGGATTTTTTATATAAGTATAGGTATAGCGTGCCGCGTAGACGTTGTCCTGTCTTGATAATAAGAAGAATCCAAAAATTTAACCGCAGCAACACCTACCATGTCCAATTGTAAATCTAAACCATCCTTGAATTCAGCTGAACGCTCACAAAAAAAAAATCATCACAATCTGTTCAGCCGTTTAGGAGGAGTTCTGTCACATACAAACGGACAGAAGAATTATATATATATATAAGTAGCTGAGCCCGCGACTCCGTCTGAGTGGAACCTGATGTAAAAAACAGGGACTAATAAAATCATCTGAATGTATTAAGTCCATTTACTTATCTACTTTTCTCTCGTACTTAAGTCGCGTCGTCACTAAAATGACAATAACTTTTGATAGAGTGGACTGATTTTAATAAAACAAAGACTAAATGTTACTCGAGGTTAGCAGTGATGCGTGTTCAAACAAACAGACAGACATTTCTAAAAATGATTGAAATGTACTTTATTACTTATTCCAAGACACCTGCAATATTTTTTTTCACAAATACCTAATAAGTACAGACACGTTAGATTTACATTCTTATTATATGTATAGAAGATGAAATGGTTTTCGGGAATTTTATTCTAACAAACAGATTTTACTAATTTAAAAGCACCTTCACTTCTCGTTCTGTGGAATGGGTTTTCCTGGCAGAGTTAACTTAATTTATTGTCAATATTGAACTCGAGGGTCGCGGAATATATGATAATTGGTTTTTAAGGTCGTCAGTTTCCGATTACGGGGTCGTCCGTTTAATAAAATGGCAACCAATTCAATCGAGCTAGGTTTTAAATCGAATTTATTTACATGAAACCTTTGTTCGACATCTGTTACGGTTTGTTTGTTTTTCGAACATTTTCTATTCATTACCAATTGTTATAAATCGAGAATTTTATGTCTACTTTTTTAATTTTGTTTATTTGATTTTCTTTTGTAATTAAAATCCTTATGTTAAACGAAGATTGGTGATATTTTTGTTATTAAGTGCCATAAAATCGTTATCATTTCAATCTTTATACTAATGTGTTCAATGTATGTGTTTGTTATTTGTTAAGTAGTTTAGGAAGAGAAGGATTACGAACAGGCAGACACCGGAATTGGTGTATTTTCTATATATGTATAATCTATACTGATATATAAACCTGAAGACTTTGTTTGTTTGGTTGAACGCGCTAATCTCAGGAACTACTGGTCCGCTTTGAAAAAAATCTTTCGGTTTTAGATAGCTCATTTACCGAGGAAGGCTTAGGCTATATATCATCACGCTAAGACCAATAGGAGTGGAGCGCCAATGAAAAATGTTTCAAAATCGGGCATTTTTTTCGTTTTGATTGCTTTCACTGCGTGTTAGCGTTGGTATACGTTACCATGGTAACGTGGTAAGTTTCTATCGCAAATATTTTCGAAGATTATTTTGTGTTCCTATTTAAAAAGTTTATTCTACGTTAGTTTCGGTTCCAATTTTTTATTTGCAATCTATTACGTATTATAAAAATAAAGTGTGTGGTATGTAAAAATAAATAATAACTTTTTGGGGAATGGATATAGCTACAAATAACAAAAAAAAATGTTTTTATATTCGGTCGATATTTATATATTATTATAGTTTGTCTGTTTGTTCCGGGTAATCTCCAAAACGACTGGACCTATTTTAACGGGAATTTTACTGGCAGATAGCCGAAATTATGGCGGTTGACATATTCTATTTTATTTGTCCGTAGCTTCGTCCGCATTGTTATTTCCAAAATGGATGGAACTATTTTCACGGGATATTCACTGGTAGATAGCAGACCTCATAAAAAGTAATTTAGGTTTTTTCTTCGCCTTCGGCCGCGTGGCATATCCGAAATGTTTGAACTGATTTTAACGAGACTTTCACTAGTAGCTAACTAACTAATGAGCTATTTTATTTTAAGCTACCTGGCTCGGTAAACATTGTCCCGCTCTGATAATAAAAAGAAAAGCTTGACAAGTTATACCTAAACCTTCCCCAAGAACCGTTCTACCTATTGGTGCAAAATGGCATGAAAATCCGTTCTGTAGTTTTTGACTTCATCGCAAACAGATAAACAGACAGACTAGAGGACTTTGTTTTAGACTAGGTAGTGATGAACTGTTACCTGGGCATTCGTTCGTGTGAAATTGATCAAAAATAATTTGTTTACTGTAAACAAGCGCGTGAGACGTGCGCTGTACTGGACTCCAAGAATAAATGTATGTAATTTGAATTATATTATCATTTTAGTCAATTTGGCGGCCATTTTGTTATATTTACCGTGTTTGCATCTACAGAACTCGGTGATTATAGCAACGTATAAGAATAACACTATTATATCGACAATATGGTCATATTATATCTATATAATAAATCATTTAACACATATTGTCCGATAATGTATAGTTTAAAATTTTCATTCCTTTCTTATATAGTTAGTGAACACTGAGGGTGATATATAGTAAGTTAAAGTTCCAGACATAATGCTGATGATAAAGCCCATCCAATTCGATATATTATTCGTATTCACATATCTAATGTACACGTTATATGTTACAGGAGATGGCGTGCGTGTCGTAGTTACAAATATTTTTGAAAAAGCATATCTGCAATATACACACCTACTTATAATTGTACATTTCTTTAAAACATTTTAAAAAAACGCGTGCGGAGCCGCGGGCGACAGCTAGTCTATACTAATATCATAAAATTACAGGGTTGGTGTGTTTGGTTGGTTGAACGCGCTAATTTCAGGAACTACTTACTAGTCCGATTTAAAAAATACTTTCAGTGTTAAATAGCTCATTTATCGAGGAAGGCTATATATACACCGTATATCTCGTTAAGATCAACAGGAGCGGAGCATTAATGAAGAATGTTTCAAAATCGTTTTTTTCCTTTTGAGAGCTTTCTCTAGTTCTTAGCGTTAGCCCAAAGTAACTATTCCACGCGGACGAAATCGCGGGCAGAGGCTAGTTAAATATAAAACTTTTCATAACTAAAATTGTATTCAAAGGGAAATGTATGTGAAATATAATAAATAACGTTTGTATTTAATTAATGTAGGCAATATTACAGTGTCTGAATGTCAATAACGCATAAAATAGTAATAGGTGAGGTGTGAATGTTTGCTTTTCTGTTGAGCGGGACGCAAGGTATTTCCGGCTAGAAGCGACGGTAACCGGAATAGGCTGCCAATTACCTACCGTCTTTATATATAGCACACACGTATAATTGCGGTTCCTTGTCATTCACGGGACGCTGCATTGACCCCTGGACTGTTCAAAAGCGTAACGGTTTAAGCTCCATACAAACGAATGTAGACGTTATGATGCACTGGCCATTCAACTGTTGGCAGTATAATTAAAAAAAAACCGTATTTATTACAAAATTTGAAAAACTTGAAATTAACATAAAGTTATAATTAAAAAAAAATTACTTGTTATTTAATTAAAAATATGATCCGATATTTTGAGATCTGGGTTTTAAAAAAAGCAGCCGAGGGGTTAAATTACTAGTAATTATGTGAAATCAAATAATAATATAGAAATCCAATTAATATTTTCCGAAACATTTTGTATGCTTAAAAATATATGTAGCCATATTTTCATTATAATTATAGATAAGTTGTTGAAATGAGACTTTCTTTCTGAATATTGCAGTCCTAAAGGTCTTTATATTTCTTGTAAAATTTTCGTATTCTCTAAACATGCGATTCTATTTACCATTAGAATATATTTACGTTTATTTTACAGGAACTGAGAATATTATGAGCTAAAGTTAATACGATTAAGATTCCACAATTTTGGTATACACTATAAATGGTGCAACTAACCCGATTTAGTTTTATATGTATAGATTCCGGTCAGTGTTTATTCATAATCATTTTCCTCTTACGTGGCTTGACAGATTTTCATAAAAAGAATGTTCGTGCTTAGAAATCAGATACCCTAGTAACCTGAATGGTCCTGGTCTATAGTTGGAGATCCGGTACGTAATGCTGTAGTCGAGATCAAGAAATTTATTTTTAAAATTTCCGTCCACTTCATTACTTTTTTTTCACATCAAAGTATTCATATAAACATAAATTTTCTGTCTGCGAGTATCTCTCAATAATTTTTAATCCAATATTTTTGCAGTTATACGCCTTTTAGTCTGTTATGAAAAATCGTTCAGAATAAATGTTTAGTTTGAAACGGAAGTTGCACACGCTGATGTAGCATACTATGAGGTTAGTTGATAAAAAGTTTCTTTTTAAATATTATATAAATAACTAGCCTCTACCCGCGACTTCGTCCGCGTGGAATAGTTACTTTGAGCTAACGCTAACACGCAGCGGAAGCTCACAAGACGAAAAAAAATATTTTGAAAAATTCTTCATTGGTGTTCCGCTTCTATTGGTTTTAGCGTTATAACTTATAGCCTATAACCTTCTCCGATTAATGAGCTATACAACACTGAAAGAAATTTTCAAATCAGACCAGTAGTTCCTGACATTACCTCCCAAAACGTCACAAATTCACAAAATCTACTTCTTTATAATATTAGTATAGATTTCTTGTATAAGCTTTTGCTCTTTTCTAAATTTATGACGTATTAAGGTCTTTGACAGGATGTCTACCAACTGGATCCGCTGGTAATTATTGTCTGTTTTGTAATGTTATGTATTTTCATTTATAGGTATATTATATTTATTGTATTAATGTAGTATCCATATTATATATATTTTATGAATTTAGTGGGAACTAGGCACGTACACAATCGCTTATACCCGTTTCTTAAGTACTTTAATTGTAGTTTATCTGTTCAATAGCGTTATCGGTTCGATAACTTGACAAATTGCGTTTCTGAACACACAATCGTACGATAAATGTCAGTAAAACTCAACGACCCATTTGACAGTTTATCTTATGGATAACTTTGTTTAGTCAATAACTATTGGTAGTTTAACTGAGTATCATAGAAACCGTGCATGTTTATTAGAGTCTTATTTAAGTCGTTGAATGTATGTTAATTTGTGAATATACATAATGCAAATTTATACAGGTACATTAACTAGTTGACCTGGCCGCGGCCATGCGTTGCTGTGACTCAGTTATTACAGGTTTAAAATGATGAAAAACTAGTTTCAAAATTAAAACGTGGCTCCATCTATGAGATATATATAACAGTTGATTCTAGAGTTTTATATCAACAAACTAGTTTAAAGCGCCATCTATTCGAGACTGCTGAAACTTATAATTAATATCAATAATCAATATTGACAATGATTTCATTTATAATTAAAAAATATTGAGACCATTCATCGAAATATAAATTATTATATATATGAAGTTAGATAAAATTATACATAAATGCCTACTTTCATAAAGATTGGTTGAGTAGTTTCGGAGTTCATCGTGGACAAACATCATGACACTGGATTTTTATATATTAATGTGGTCGTCCAGTGGTCTAAATTTAACAATAATAATGGTTACAAAATATTTCTTTCACGTGTTACTCTGTAGATATATATATTAACTTTATTTTTGGCAACCACTCTTTTAGATTATTACTGCCATTGTCGAGTAGTATTATTACATGTACGCGTCGCTAATCTCGTGCAAGCGCCATACGTCACGAGCATGTTGAGGTCATCGGGGACGCGAATCCATAAATTTTCCCCCAACCAAAAATCGCTCAACGCTATCGCAATCGCTAAAGAATTTCAAAAATATAGGACGGATAAAAATGAGATTTTTGATTACCTATATTCAACTGAATAAATTGTTCATAAATAAAAAAAGTTTCAATATTTTTTAGTCTCCTTTTTTACTTTCCTTTATTAATTTCTTTTGTCTGTTTTTTTACATAAAATACGAGACAAACCAGTATTACATATTAAATGTTACATTTTAAAAAATCCATCTCATGTCAGTTTGCAATCTATATATATTACTAAAAGATATGTGTTATATACGATACACAATTTAAAACTGAATAATAGGTATTTACCTATGAAATTGCCGTTCTGCAGTACTGGCCATTTCATATCAAAATAATTTATGTTTGGCTAAGAATTCTAATTTCAAATTAATTTTATTTTAAAAACATGGAATTCTTTTTCCAAAAGTAGTCATTTGTTTATTGATTAGAGTTACATTTTCATCGCATTTCAATCTTTTTTGTCATCATGGATACGTTAAAAATTCGAGTAATTATGGAATATGAGTACCGTCGTGGCAGCAACGCGGCACAAGCGGCACACAACATCAACGACGTTTACGGAGCTAACACTACAAACCAACGCACCACCTGTTATTGGTTTGCTCGCTTCCGTTCTGGGAATTTCGACCTGAAAAATGAACCTCGCGGTCGTCCGAAGACTTAGGTCGACAATGACGAATTAAAGGCGATTGTGGAAGCTGTTGATACACAATCTACGGCTGAATTAGCAGCAGCTTTCGACGTTAGCGTCAAAACAATATTGGTCCATTTGCGTCAAACTGGCAAGGTAAAAAAGCTTGACAAATGGGTGCCCCACGAACTCAATGATCGCCAGCGCGAAGTATGCGTCGAGACGTGCCTTGCACTGCTCAACAGACACACAAATGAAGGAATTTTGAACCGCATTGTTACCTGCGATGAAAAATGGATTCTGTTTGATAACCGCAAGCGCTCAGCAAGTTGGTTGGATCCTGGTTCAGCACCTAAACAATGCCCCAAACGAAAACTTACGCCTAGAAAAGTGATTGTCACTGTTTGGTGGTCTAGCGCCGGTGTGATTCATCACAGCTTCTTACCAAACGGGGTGAGCATTACTGCAGATGTGTACTGTGAAGAACTGAACACATTGATGGAGAACCTGGCATATCTCCAACCAGTATTGGTCAATCGCTCGTCTCCGCTGCTCCTGCACGACAACGCGCGACCTCATACTGCACAGCAGACGGTCTCCAAGTTGCAAGAACTGGGGTTGCAAGTTCTCCGTCATCCGCCCTACTCACCAGACCTTGCGCCTACAGACCACTACTTTTTCTAGAATTTGGATAACTCCTTGGCGGGAAAAAAATTCAATACCCGAGAGGCAGTACAAAATGCCTTTGAAGAATTTGTTGCCTCCCGTCCAGCTGATTTCTTTAAGAAGGGCATCAATAAACTGCCACTATGTTGGTAAAGATGCATTGATTGCATGGGTGATTACTTCGATTAATACAAATAAAAAATACATTAAAAAAATTCGTTTAAATTTTTTCATACAAAACGGCAATTTCATAGGTAAAGACCTAATATGTACAATATAGCTAAATTATATAGTTCCGACTTAATTTAGGAGAATTACACTCAACCGTAATAGAAACCCTTGTCCTCCAAAGCAATGGTTCCTTTGTCAATATAATGGAGTTATCAATAACCGTCTAAGATTCGGATCGACCCAATAAATCGAAGCGGCAGACACTTTAACAAATGCCGGAGTTTATTAGATACGGTTGAGTAACATGCGTGTTGGCCCCAAGCTATCTCAGTGTCAACGCTTGTATGTGAATTATTACAAACATTTGTCCATACCAAATGTTCTCGTACGAGAGATTGGGTTTGTATAAGTTCAGAGATTTAACGGCGACTCATTGTTTTCCCTCATTTTTCTCTTTATATCATTGACGATTATCTCATTTTCCAGACTATTTATTTGTAATTTATTCAATTAAAATCTCCTAACGTTACTTTTTCGGAACCCTTTACACGTCAAATCCCTGAACGTTTTTTGTTTTCATTTAGGAAATCTAGTTCCTAATTCAACATTCATTTTTTATACTTTATGATATACATTTTAGCGTTCGAACAAAACCTCATCTAATGTTAAATAACGATGTGATCTAATATGGTAAGCCCACTAATCCTAGGCGGAGACTGGTTTTCAAGTGGTGCTGCCTGAACTGAACTGATTGTGGTAGCTAACCAGGCGGACTTTCAAAAAGCCCTACCAACATGCTAAGGGTTTACTTCCACGATGTTTTTCTCCACCAAAAGCTCCGACTCTGATGCTAGGATTGGAATCTACGCGGTGTCTGAACACGCTAACAACTAAGCCATCATTGCTTCAAAATATCATCATTTATTTTAATTTCCTTGGCTATGAGTATACCTATGGACGACTGTTGATTTTATTGGAATTAGGAATCGGATCAACTACTTCGTTGGAGAAGTTAGTTATAATAAATAACATTAATAGATTATGAAATTTAATCCTTATCTTTATATATATATAATTCTTCTGTCCGTGTATGTAACTGAACTCCTCCTAGACGGCAGGACATATTTTGATGAATTTTTTTATGTATGTTCTTACATGGATTCAAGAATGGTTTAGATTCGCAACTGGACACGGTAGGTGGCGCTGCGCTTGACTATTAGGATTTTTTTATTATTAAGGCAGGACAACGTCCATCAGGCCCGCTAGGTAATGGTATGAATAGGAATGTGACTTTGTTAGCTACGCTTTCACGGCTTAGCTACTCAACCAATAATCATAGAATTATACATACACGTTGTCAGGGCTACCAGGCAACGACATAAAGTACCTTTCTTTTAGAAAAAAATTCCGGCCCCGAGGAATGGGTCAAATCTACGCGAGCCAAGTCGCGGGTAAAAGTTAGCCTTAAATAATCTCTTTCTAAAAAATGTCACTATCATTAACAAGGGTATCCCTTTGGGTTTCGATTCACTGACAAAATTCTGTATAACTCAATAAAGTGACCTCGATATTTGGACCTTTTCCGGGGAGGTTACCGACCCAATAAACTCAGGGAGGAAACAACAAGATTCAAGGAGGAGGATTAACAAATTGTTTGGTAATACTTTATAAATTATAACGTTGGATATCGGTGCTACGATGATTTAGTAAAATATTTGATAAAAATTACATTTTTAACAAAGGGCTTTGAAGTGTTCCTTTGTTGGAGTTAATATTCCCCTACAGATATATGTTTTGAGACACGGTTATGTAGGGTTAAATTATTTTTTATAGATTTTACTGGTTGACCACAATTCCATCTGATATTAAATGATGAAGTAGTCTAAGATGTAAACACGCCGAATCCATAGGGGGCGATAGATTTATAACTTGAAAGTAGTAACTAGCCAGGCGGTTTTATAAGAAGCCTTACTGCCATGCTACTAAGGCTTAATTACGATGTCTTCCTTCACTCCGTCTCATTTGCAAGAATATTTAATGTTATAAGGTTTAATAAAGTTTGCATTGCGCCCAAAATTTTGAAGCGATAATGACTCAGTATTTTCAGACACCGCGTCGATCAACATAGGATCGAAACCTTAAGATCGAGTTGAAGCTTTCGGTGAATGAACACATCGTGATGAAGCCATACCATGACGGTAAGGCTTTTTCTCAGACCACCTAGCTAGCTACCCGTCCTCGAGTTGAAAGTCTGTCGCCAAGCACCTGTTGGCGTGTTCCGGCAGCAGCACTTGAAGACCTGTACTGATCTAGTTTTAGCGTATTTACCATCTTCGATCACGTTTCCATTTAATATTAGATGAGATTATCAAACCTTTATGAGCACACTTATAACGTATAAAAAAATCTATACTTAATATTATAAAGCTGAAGACTTTGTTTGAACGCTGAGAACGAAACCTAGGAACAGCTGGTCCAATTTTAAAAAATCGTTTAGTATTAGTTAGCTCATCTATCGAGAAAGGCTGTAATCACACTGCAACAAATCGGGGTGGAGCACCAATGAAGAATGTTTCAAAATCGGGGACTTTTTTCCTTTTGAGCGCTTCCACTGTGTGTTAGTATTACCCCAAAGTAACTGTTCCACGCGGACGAAGTCGCGGGTAGAAGCTGGTGTATACATAAAAACAATGTGATAATGGGATTAAAATGCTACAAGTAAGTACTTCAAACGCGTTACAGCTTGATTACATTACTTCTGTGTCGAGGATCAAACAAGACGAATAAATTTGTTTCGTAGAGAGGAAAAAAAATCGCTTGAACAATAATAAACAAGAGCGTGGGTGACGAGAATGTGAATTCAATTAAGAGCCTTCGTGAAGTGAAGTCTTAATTGAAGATGCTGTCGGGGCGAGCAAATAAGACGTGATTGGAGCTGAGCAAACGTTGTTTACGAGGGTGCTTCTTAGTGTTGCCAGGTTTATTCAATTATCGATAATTTGTTCAACACCGTTACATAAATTAATTCACTAAATATGGCAATTTTACGTACCGCCGATAATTTAGAGTCCATTATTTTCAAGATCTAAAATTGTAGACATTTGTATGAATATGATTGTGAAACAATTTTTAGACTTTATTTAATATGAAGCAAGCATGTCATTCTTATTCGAAGACATGTATTAGGTCTTTACCTATGAAATTGCCGTTTTGTAGGAAAAAAATTAAACGAATTTTTTTCATGTATTTTTTATTTGTATTAATCGAAGTAATCACCCATGCAATCAATGCATCTTTGCCAATGCAATGGCAATTTATTAATGCCCTTCTCAAAGAAATCAGCTGAACGGGAGGCAACAAATTCTTCAAAGGCATTTTGTACTGCCTCTCGGGTATTGTATTTTTTTCCCACCAAGGAGTTATCCAAATTCTGGAAAAAGTAGTAGTCTGTAGGCGCAAGGTCTGGTGAGTAGGGCGGATGACGGAGAACTTCCAACTCCAGTTCTTGCAACTTGGAGACCATCTGCTGTGCAGTATGAGGTCGCGCGTTGTCGTGCAGGAGCAGCGGAGACGAGCGATTGACCAATGCTGGTTGGAAATGTGCCAGCTTCTCCATCATTGTGTTCAGTTCTTCACAGTACACATCTGCAGTAATGCTCACCCCGTTTGGTAAGAAGTTGTGATGAATCACACCTGCGCTAGACCACCAAACAGTGACCATCACTTTTCTAGAAGTAAGTTTTAGTTTAGGGCATTGTTTAGGTGCTGAACCAGAATCCAACTAACTTGCTGAGCGCTTGCGGTTATCAAACAGAATCCATTTTTCATCGCAGGTAACAATGCGGTTCAAAATTCCTTCATTTGTGTGTCTGTTGAGCAGTGCAAGGCACGTCTCGACGCGTACTTCGCGCTGGCGATCATTGAGTTCGTGGGGCACCCATTTGTCAAGCTTTTTTACCTTGCCAATTTGACGCAAATGGACCAATATTATTTTGACGCTAACGTCGAAAGCTGCTGCTAATTCAGCGTAGATTGTGTATCATCAGCTTCCACAATCGCCTTTAATTCGTCATTGTCGACCCAAGTCTTCGGACGACCGCGAGGTTCATTTTTCAGGTCGAAATTCTCAGAACGGAAGCGAGCAAACCAATAACAGGTGGTGCGTTGGTTTGTAGTGTCAGCTCCGTAAACGTCGTTGATGTTGCGTGCCGCTTGTGCCGCGTTGCTGCCACGACGGTACTCATAGTCCATAATTACTCGAATTTTTAACGTATCCATGATGACAAAAAAGATTGAAATGCGATGAAAATGTAACACTAATCAATAAACAAATGACTACTTTTGGAAAAAGAATTCCATGTTTTTAAAATAAAATTAATTTGAAATTAGAATTCTTAGCCAAACAAAAATTATTTTGATTTGAAATGGCCAGTACTGCAGAACGGCAATTTCATAGGTAAAGACCTATTATTACACACATATCGTTGTCTTCTATTTATAGCAAACTGGCTTCATTCGACAAAGGTGAAGTCAAAATACCCTTACAGAGTAAACTAAATCGTAAATAAATTTATTAATATTATTATAACTTTTACAAGAATCTTGAAAATTGAATATGAGTTTTGAAGTAAGATGTTACATAATGATATTAATGAATTTGTTTCTTTGCTGATGATTGGTTGGAATTTTAGGCTGTATCAAGTTTATTGTGACTAGAAATAACATGGAACATAAATTTAGAGAAGTTCCAAAAACTCTTTGGAAAGTTCTAACTAGGAGAGGACCCTTTTTTCAGAACGTAATACTGAAGACTAGGAAATAGTAGGAAGTTAAGCTTAAAGGCCAAGTTTCCAGTGACCTTAGCAAAACAAAATGTTCCTGTTCTTCTTGGATTTCTTTTGTTAATCTATCATGTCTTTAGTCATCGGGATTTTAGTCTGTGGTGTAGTAGATTTTATATTTTATTCATAATCTTGTGTTACTTAACTCTATATTGTGTAAAATTGGTGGTGTTTTATGTTATATAGTTCGTTTATTGTGCATAAGTGAAGTGAACGAAAAATAATACCACGGAGCATGAATCCTGAGACGGCACAAAAATTCCCTGGAAAGTTCCAACAAGGGAGCCACTATCTTGTTGGAACATTGAAGTAGTCGTACGACATTTTACCTGAATATCGATCTCCGAACTTGTCCTGATAATTTTAAACCTATCTTTGACTTTATCAACTCCATGCTTGGAGGTATTTGAATATTTTTTTTTATGATTACTCGAAGATTAAGAATATAAAAAAGATGGTTAAAAATGTACGAAATATTATATAGAAGATTTGACGCTTATGCCTTTACATTATCTTGGACATAGAAGAAAACTGGCTAAAGAATACATGAGAATTACCTATATTGACAACTTCAGAATCGGCAGTATGGATTAATTCCTTCGCCTGTCCTATTGGATGAATATTATTACTACTACTGTATTTATTGTGCTATTAATTTATATTATTGAATAAGTAAAAAATGATGATTTATTTGACATAAGAAAACAGTATAAACTAAATCGTTTTTTTTTTCCTTTTGAGAGCTTTCGCTGCGTGTTAGCGTTAGCCCAAAGTAACTATTCTACGAGGACGAACAGCTAGTATAACATAAACTCTTTATAATCAACTTAAGGGACTCAACATATTTTTTCGTTATGAAGGGTTGGCATTTTCTATTACTCGTAACAAACATATAAGGTTTTTCTATTACTGACCATCTAAACGGAAAAAGCGCGGGAAGCATAAAGTTTGGCGGTCTCGTTTTCTATTTGAAATTTTTTATTTTTTCATTTGGATAAGGTTTTCATTAGTTTGTATATATTTTAAGTAATTTATAGTTTATTACTTGTGTAATTAGTGTATGTTTATAGTTTATAGGTAAGTTTTTTGTTAATATTGTATAATAGTTTAAAACCTGTATACATAGTGTAAATCAGAGAATGGAGGAGCCCCCAGACCCTGGGGGCTTCGTTCCTCCTGCAAGTAACTATGTAACAATAACCTCTGAGTCCGGTATGGACACAGAGGGGTCACAAAATCAGTCCAAAACTCGCAAAAGAGTTCGTCTTCATAAGATATGCAGAAATTGCAATAAAAAAATTAGAAAGACTAGTAACAATTCTAGAGGGGGTTGTGCATGTGAAAGTGATGAAAATTTAGGTGAATCTTTATCTAATGGCCTTAATAATACTAATAATAATTCATCAATATCTCTTCCACAAGCTCAAACTGAAAAAATAGAGACTTCATTTATTAGAATTGGTAGAACTTCATATCAATCCTCAGATTTGTCACCTTATTTAATTCATGTGCAAAGAGAAGAATTGAACCCTAAGGATGGCTCCACATTTCACCCTCTTTCATTTGGCAATCTTTTAAAAAAACACAATATTAATAATATCATTAATGGCAGTGTGAAACGAATCGGTAGAAATAGAATTGCTTTAAGTTTCTCTAATTATTTAGATGCCAATCAGTTTTTATCACATGCATTGTTAAAAGAAAAAAAATTAAATGCATTCATTCCGTCTTTTAACATTACTCGCATGGGTCTAGTTAGAGGAGTCCCAACAGACTGGACATTAGATGAAATTAAAAATAATATATCTGTTCCTATTGGCTGTGGAAATATCATAAAGGTTAGAAGATTAAATTTGAAATTAATAGTAAATGGAACATTGACTTATAAACCTTCGCAAACAGTTGTTCTCACTTTTGATGGTCAGATACTTCCTAAACGTATATTTGTATGTTATAACTCCCTACCAGTAGATTTATATATTTACCCCACAATACAGTGCTACAATTGTTGTCGTTTTGGACACACCAAACTTCAATGTAGATCTCTTCCACGGTGTTATAAATGTGGTAATAGTCATAGTGGAGAGACTTGCTCTCAAGAAGAAAACAATTCTTGTTGTTGCTTGTGTTCTGGGTACCATTACGCTACAAGCAAAATGTGCCCAGAGCTGAAGCGACAGCAGGACATTAAATTATATATGGCACAGAACTGTGTATCTTATTCGGAGACAGCAAAGATATATAAACCGGTTACTAAATCATATTTAGACTCGCTTGCTTCAGTTGAATTTCAAAAATCTTCAACAGTCTTCCCTTCTATATCTAATACAAATTTAAAAACATCAAACAAGAAAACTATTCAATTAAAGCCACGCTCTCCCCCCAAATTGCAGAAGGGCTACGACCATGTAGCACACAATGCTTTGGTACATGAAAACAGTATTCCATCTCCTGCCAATGGTTGTGCAATAGTTCCAAATAATAAAGAAAAATCTTTCAATGACATCATAGCTTTATTAATCGACTTATTATCGAAATCACCTGATTTACCGTCCAACGTAGCTATTATAGTCAATATGCTGAAAAATATTCTATCAAACAATAATGGATCAGTCGAAAATAGTACAGTGGAACTGTCGCAGCATAATTAATAAAAAAGCAGACTTAATACATATTCTAAATAAATTTGAACCTATCGTAGTCTGTCTGTCTGAGACATGGCTCAAGCCTGAATTTTCTTTTAAAATTTCAGGTTATTCTGTTATTCGACAAGATAGATTTGACGGATTTGGCGGTGTTGCTATGTTAATTAAACATTGTCTTCCCTTTTCGAGAATTACTCTTCCTTCTTCTAATTATAATTTTTCTATAATAGCTGCTAATGTGAATAATATTTGTTTTGTTTCTCTTTACATTCCTCATCCTTCAAATGTATTTTTTTCTGAGATTCAAAATATCATTTCTACTCTTCCAAAGTCATGCCTGATACTAGGAGACTTTAATGCACAGCACGTAACATGGGGCAGCTCTATTTCTAATTATTATGGAGAGCAACTTCTTGAAATATTAGACAATTCTGATCTTTGTGTAATTAATACAGGATCTTCTACTCGTCGTACAGCACCTCACGAGAATGCTAGTGTTGTGGATTTGTCTATCTGTAGTCCAAATCTAGCATCTGCTTTAACTTGGCAAACTCTTTCCTCTTCTTTAGGCAGTGATCACTACCCTATTCTAATTTCCTTCCCTTACAAAGTCATTTCCAAAACAAATACACATGTATCTCCCTGTTTAAAATATAATTTACCTTCCCGAGCTAGTTCCAATTTTAATAATAGATGGGAACTATTTAGAGATATAATAAAATCTGAATCCTCAAATTTGCCCACAGTGATTGCGGGTGCTGAAATTTATTGCTCTGAATCTTTAAGTACTGCTATGATAAAAGCTGCTAATGCAACATTTCCTATCAAAAACACATACAAAGGTAAAATAGCATCACCCCCCTGGTGGGATAGAGATTGTACATTAGCAATAGCGAAACGAAAGGAAGCCGAAAAAATTTACAGCAATAATATGTCAATAGAAAACTATAATAAATTAACAGAACTCATCAAGTCGACTAAAGATTTGTTTACAAGTAAAAAAATTGAAGGCTGGAGAAAATTCTGTCTTTCTATTACTCCTAATACTAAATCTTCTATTGTCTGGCGCAATATAAAACGATTTAGATCTGTTTTATCTGATTCTAATCCTCCTATGCCACGGAATATGTCTAGTGATTTTTTAGATCACTTAGCTCCTCCTTATGTTCAATCAAATATTTTGTTAGATAGTCTCATCTGTCCTTCCACTTCATATGACTGTCTTGAATTCAATGACTCTTTCTCACTTTCTGAATTGAAAACCGTTTTAAGTCATGTGAAAGATTCATCTCCTGGTAGAGACGGCATTCCTTATTCATTTTTTGTTAATGCCAGTGATTATACTCTTTCCTATTATTTAGATATAGTTAATATAATTGTATTCCGTGGTGGAATCATTCCACCTTCCTGGAAATCACAAATTATTTTATCTATTCTAAAACCCAATAAATGTGCATCTGATGCTGCTTCATATAGACCAATAGCTCTTTCTTCTGTTTTTGGAAAAATTGCTGAACATTTGGTGAAAAATCGGTTAGAATGGTTAGTTGAATCTAAGTAATTATTGGGAAACAGTCAATTTGGATTTAGAAAAGGTAAGAGTACAATAGACAACATTGCTATTTTAACAACAGATATTCATCTTTCATTTTCTGAAAATAATTATTTAGTTGCTGCCTTTCTGGATATTAATGCTGCATATGATAATGTCGAATTACCTATTTTGTTACAAAAACTTCAAAGACTTCACATTCCTTTTAATCTTTCAAAATTCATTGTAAACATGTTGTCAGGTAGAACAATAACTTTGCAAAGTGATAGCAGAGGAGATGGTCGAACATTATGGAAAGGTCTTCCGCAAGGATCTGTGTTGAGTCCTATTTTATATAATATCTATACTTATGATTTAGAATCTTCCCTTGTTCCGAATGTAAATGTTCTTCAATATGCCGATGACCTTTTGCTTTACTGTACTGATAAATCTGCTGAAAATGCATCAAATCATTTAAATAATTCATTAACACATTTAAAATAATGGTTGGATAATAATGGATTGTCATTATCTCCTTCTAAAAGTTCAGCTATTATATTTTCAAGAAAACGTGTAACTCCTCCAATACAAATTTTGTATGATGGTTGTTCTATACCATTAAAAAGTGAAGTAAAGTTCTTAGGTATAATGTTGGATTGTAAACTAACTGGTTTTCAACACTGTCAGTACATAGTAAATAAATGTGAACGCCATATAAATATGTTAAGATGCTTATTTGGTGTGTGGTGGGGTGCGCACCCATTCTCACTTAAACTGATTTATAATGCATTTATTAGAAGTTTACTTGATTATGGTTTGTTTTTGTTAGAACCGGGTAATATAACAGCATTCAAAAAATTGTCCTTGATACAATCAAAAGCTTTAAGAATTGTGTCGGGTACAATGAAATCTAGCCCCATAAATGCACTACAAGTAGAATGCGGTGATCCACCGTTATTTTTAAGACGTCAATATCTTTCTGATAGGTATTTCTTTAATATTTTACAATTTTCCAACCATCCAGTAATTTCTAAAATAGAATTATTGTTAAATTATACTAACACATCCACTTTCTGGAAGCATAAATCTTTACCTACATTAGTTCAAAGTTATCTAAAATATAAATCTCTTTCTGCACCTGTTTATAGTTTTGATGTTTTGCCGGTATATAATACTAATTACAATGCCCTGTTAGTTCAACCAGATATTATGTATAATGCTCATACATTTGAAAATTCATCTGAATCGAGAATTGATTTCCATGTAATGATAGAAAATGAAAAGTGGCAAAATTTCCACCATATTTATAGTGATGCGTCCAAGTTCTCTCATGACAGTTTTGTTGGGGTTGGAGTATATCACTCACAATATAATATTGTTCAAAAAATTAAACTTCCTTGTGAATCGAGCGTTTTCAGCGGGGAATGCTTTGGTATACTTAAAGCAATTGAGTACATTTTGTTAATGAAACTTAATAAAACTGTTATTTTTTCATACAGTCTTAGTGCGCTACAGGCATTAAATAAACTTCCATTCAAACTAAGACACAGTAATTCTATTATTCTTTATATCCGCAAATTGTTACATACTTGTTCTATTAGGAATTATAAACTAGTTTTTACTTGGATCCCAAGTCACTCGGGAATTTATGGAAATGATAGAGCAGATCAATTAGCTAAAGAAGCCGTGGAATGTGGAGACCATTATCCTTTTAAAATATATTATCATGATCTTGTTGCTTTATCTAGTGTTCACCTCAAGAAGGCTTGGAATGAGTACTGGATGAGTAGCGCAGGATCTAAAGGGAAATTTTATTTCAGTATTCAGCCAAGTATTAGTCTAAAACCTACATGGATTTTTAAAGCTGGATTTGATAGTGTTGTAACTACTATTTTAATTCGTATGAGGTTGGGCCATGTATGTACTCCTTTTCACCTTGCAAAACTTCGTGTTGTACAAAGTGCATCGTGTGCCTGTGGATTTTATGAAGGGGATGTTAATCATATTTTCTTTGCTTGTCCGTTAAATGACTCCGCTACTTTCCTCCATTCTTTGAGATCATTACAGGTTCCTTTTCCTATATCTGTAGTTTCACTATTAGTTTCTAATGATTATTATATATATAAAACTTTAGCTTGTTTTATTTCCGAAAATAATAATAAAATTTAGTATTTTCATATGTATTTCAAATTAATTTTATATAAATAATTAAGATATATTTTGTATAAGTATGTGTTTATAAAATGTTTGTATATATGAATATTTAAAATCCTTATCCAATTACCAAATCCTAAATTTTTTATATATAAACTAAAATAACTTCCTTCGTTTTAATAATCTTATGTTAATTAAAACCATTATATAAAATGTTTATAATGTACATTACAATAAAACACTGACACTGGCAAATGCTTCTGCGGAGCCAAATCAAGAAGAAGAAGAAGACCATCTAAACAGTTTCATAGTTGGTTTACGACTGATAATACAGTGAAACTTGGTTAAATGGGACCTGGATAAATGAGAAACCTCTATTATTGAGAGTTGCAATGATGTCCCGGTACTTTTTCATTGAATTACCTACCTCTATTAATGGTACTTTTCGAATCTGGTTAAATGAGATCTGATTTCTAGGATTTATTCGATGTTTACCTTTATAATTGGGACTCTGTAACTCAATTCCCTCTATAAATGTCACAAATTAATCGGGTTGAGACAGGTTTTGACTCTTTTGTTTACAAACATTAAAATGTCTTTCGCACACGCTTTGTTTGTCAGTACTATCTCAGGTTTGATCTAAAAACAAGGGAGTAAAAGTGTACAAAATTCCCAAACGTAAATATAAAACGTTATCAGTATCTGAAAAATTAAATCTTCTATCAGATTATGATTGTGGAAAGTCGCGTGATGAACTGTGTAGGGAGCACAGCATAAATGGAATAGCCGTACATTTCGACCTCTACAAGCGGGAGCCTCTGTAAATGAGACAACTATAATTTTAAACCTGCCTAATTGGAAAACTTGATTAATGGAAACCCTCAATAAATGGTACAACATTCTTGGTCCCTTGTGACAGTTCAACATTTCTAAGACCCACTGCAATTCTAAAGTAATGGCATACAACACGTATGCCAATTAAAAGTAACAAAAGCAAAGCGGATGTTTACGATATAAGGACGTCTTTCTTAGAAATCTCGGCACTTCGAAGATTTAATCACAACCTTTTGTAAACTGATAATATAAAACGATAATACTAATATTTATTACTGTAGATGTTTAGTGGTATCTAAATAATGAATGTTTTTCTTCATAATAAAGAATGGTTTTTGGTACGTCAAGGTAAATCAAGCAAATTATACTAATTTCTACGTTATACAATGTTTTTCGTTTACGCTAAACGTAGCTATTTTCAACTTGACGATGGTATCTAGCTTAGACAAAAGCCCTACCACTATGTGAAAGCCTTAGAATTTATTACAAAGAAGTAACTTCTTTGTAATATTTGTAACTGTAACGAAAATATCAATAACCATGAGCGAAAACTAATCATGTATATTGAATGGCAGAACGATATTCTCGCTTTGTAGCTGAAAGGTAATTTAATTGATTCTGTCTGGCACAGATATAGACTGGTCCGTTTCACTTAATTATTCATAATTTAATCATTGAGCAATTTAATTGCTTATTGGAGCTCACGACGCGGCGCTGGCTTGAAACAGGGTTGTCAACTCTTCAAAACAATGCAACCATGAACTTATAAATCATACATTGAGATTAGGGCTGTGGAAGTAATGTTTTCAATTGGATATTCATTTAGTTTTAGAATTAACCTATTCTTGTATGAATCCGGTAGGTGGTAGAGCCACGCTGAAGCTATTATTAGTTTCAGCATGAATGGGTCGGCTCACCCGGGGTAGTACCACCCTCTCATAGAAAACCGACGTGAAGTAACAGTGATTGCATTGTTGCTTTTCGTTCGGTCAATGAGAGCGCCCGAGGACCACTTCCTCCCTCCCCCCAAACACAGACTGGCAACGCACTTGCAACTCCCCTGGTGTTGCTATGGACGGCGGTGATCACTAAACATCAGATGACCCGCCTATTCGTTTGCCTCCTACGACATAAGAGATAATAATAATAATAACAATATAAATTTCATAATTATTTAATAGTAGTAACGAATAATATAACACCGAATGTTTTCTTTAAACTACGACCATAGAATGCAATAAAACGGAAACTGAACAACTGAAGGTTAATCTGTCAGTTCTGTCAATATTGTTTTAAGATCTCGCTATTATATTCTGTGGTGACGCCGCGGCGATGTCGACGTCACCGATGGGTGCGGTGCATGCGGGGGGTATCTATGTTCAATTTAAGTGGACTGTATTTGCGGGGATGCTATATTGATATTCAACTATTGCGATCAGTTACAATTAGGGACAAGGTAGGAAGGAAACTTGGCACATACCTCGCGGCAATGCAGTCTCCACGTGGCTAGCCGGCTAGGTGTTTCTCGTTTCTTTCCACTGGGTTTCCTCTCTCACAACACTTATTGTTTATAATATATGTCGGCACGTATGTAGCGATGCGTTTATTTCTCACTCGACCATGCAAAAACTCAAAATGTTAGCATGCGGCGCGGCTCGGCGCGGTACGACACAATAACACTGTGCGAGCCGCGTAAACTACTCGACGATAGCAGACGAAGTAACACAATGGCGGCAACAGTCGAACACTGGGGCCGCAATCGAAACTAGCGGCGCGGTACGACACCGAACTAGCATGTGCCAGGAAAGGATGATTGGGCTAGATAGGTGGCGTGACCTGATCGCAATTAATTGGTCGGGCTTCAAAGTGGCATGATTTAATCCATAATGCGGGAATTTTCAAACATACATAAAGCGGCGCAACTATTCTGTGTTCCACGCTCAATTACTCTTTATACGGAGATTTTTTAACCCAATTTTTTTCATTTTTCCCCGTACCATTTTCAAATGTTTTCCTGCATACAGACCTTGTCCTGACACTTATTATACACAAAACAAAAAAAGAATTTACCAAATAGGTGCAGCTGTTCTAAAGTGATGCGCTAAATGTTCTAAATTTGATAAATTAATTTTTTTACAGCTAAATCAAAATAAAATATCCAATTACAGTATCCGACTTTTGACTTGGTACATCGGAGAGAAGAATGAGATGTTTCGATAAGATCGGCTTACTTCGGTTTTGTAAAGCGTTCTCTATGTCGCAAAGTGCAATGACTGCGCTAGACAAAGATAACAATACACGAAACCGAAGTTAGCTATTTTGGTCTTCTTCCCGACGTGGCAAATTAAAAGCCGGGTACCTAATATATACGAAATCAAATTTAACCGACTGTCTCAATCTTCTCGATGTGTCAAATCAAAAGCTGGGTACTTAGTGTATTTGAATTTTTCGAGCATGTACGAAACTCATAACAGACTCACCATAGGCCTTTGTTAACATTTCACACACTTTGTTTCATTTTATTTCATTTTTTACGCAAAGTTTCAATATTCAAAATTCTATTAACAAAGGAAAATCACCAAGCTCATAAAAACACGTCTACCTTAGCGGTTGCTACAGACAAAGTCAGCAATGAATACAGCTGAATTTTTATCGTTTATCGTTATTTTTATCGTATTTCAGGGGCATGTATATCAACATAATAAAAAAAATTGACAATAATTGGACTCTCCAAACCCGCGAAATTTTAAAATTCCCGTTATTTTCTGAACACACCTCGTACAGCTATTGATGAAATTAAAATAACATAATGTAATTAAATAGTAATATCCTGAATATTAAACTCTATGTTTATTTGAGAAAACTCCAAAATTATAAAAACAGAATTAACCCTAAAACGGCTATACCCATTTTGATTACGATTTTAGTATGTTTCCTATGTCGATACGGCCTTTGTAGGCCGTATCTACAATCTACACACGATGAAATCGGTCATAAATACAACGGAAAATTCATTCCAAATATAATTAGCATTCTTATCTGTCTGCTACATGTGACAGTTAAGGGTTAAATCGCGCAAACACACACTCAACCACACGCAATGACTATCAACTGTTTTCGACATAAAATTATAATTGTTATTGACTGTAAATTTTATCATTGTTCGAGACAGGATTATGTGCAATACTAGCTGATACCCGCAAGTTCGTCCGCGTCCATTATTATCTCAATAATATATTTAATTTAGAGAAAAAACACATACTTCCTCATGGTAGGAAAATATAGAGTAATAAAGTTTTCAAATCAGACTCATGGTATTCGGTTACAGTCAGTTTTTGATAAATAGTTACAATACGACAGTCATACCGCTTTCTTATAGTATACATTAGATGAAGAAGGATTGCAATATTTTTTGTACTTTTATACGAGTAAACAATTAAAATACTGCCCCAAATATTTCGTAATAAGATTGTCCACAATCGTTTAGAATATTTTTGTTAGTAGCGATTTCTATATCCTCAGATATAATTTGACTGTATTTGAATGTGGATGCTGTATTAAAAATTATCGCTCCTGGAAAAACTACCTAATGTTCTAAGCCTAAGGTATTGTTCAGAGTGACTTTGAACTTTCTTTCAACTCAAATGGCAATGCCTGGGGTAACGGGGAATTCATTTTGGTCGATGTTTTTATTAACGATCAGACTTTCAACGCCAAATTTTACGCTAGTAACTTTTTTTACTTGAAAATATGTAATAATTTTAAGTAAAACTAGTGAACACAACTGGTAGTTTTGCCATAGGCTTTATTTAATAAAGTCCTACATTTAACAAAAATGTATTAAACAATATTATAAGCTGTTGGGAGGTTAAAAATTTAGGATAAGGTATTTTCTATATAAAAAATCTAAAACAATTAGAAGAATTTAAAAAAAACAATCCGAAGATAGAATTAGTACCGCTTACCGAAACCAATTGTAATTAAGAACAATACAGGTATTTAGTATAATTCAATCATCAAATTTAGTATAGTAGTTTATGAGGAGAACAAATATGAAACTAAATTTTACGAACATATGCAATTTCATTTTTAATTATGAAATCCATATAAGCTGATTTCCCGTTTCGTAACCTTCCTATAACCGCGCGTCGGTCTAAACGGACCAATCTGCTCTATTTACAGGTACATGTAATGTATGTACGAACCTTTACGCTATACTTATTTAAAGTTGGCCATGAACCATGCAGCTACTGATAAGACCAAATCGCCAGCGTTTTGAATTTAAAAAAACGAGTCAAACGTATTACGTCGGTCTCACAGATCAACACGTAGATGTAGGAAGGTTAAAAACATTGTTTGTAAAATATATAATTATAAAAAGCTATAATAAAATTGGTAACTACAATTAGCTAGATGGCAAGTACAAGGGGAGAAAGAGATAAATTATACAGTCCAAAATAAGAAAGAAAAGGAAAGAAATATTTTGGTCTATTCACTCTTCACAACATAAAGTAGGATACTATGCATAAAAATAAAAGGAAAAAAAATTAATAACATAAGACAAGAGTCAGTACAGTAGCTTGAAGCGATGATTGCTCAATAGTTGATTGAGATAGATTCGAATACTTGCGCATTAACTTCACAGTAAAACTATACTATGTTGGGTATAGCTTTTTTTAGGTCTACAAGGCAAATACAAGGGAAAATCTTACATCACTGCGACAACATTATACATATGACCTCCACACACGTGCACGCATACACGCTTACACATGCAAGTGGAAAGTGGTTTTTTCCCCGTATCAGACTGAAATAGTGTAGAAAATTATCCGATACGAAATATATGTAAGAGTTGTTGAGGTATGTATGCTTGGTACACATATATGTTTCATTAACTCATATAAGTATGAATATGTAGCTTAGCTAAGATAGATCGCGAATTGCATGAGTCAGGCAACAGCCCATGCCGAGGTGTGCCGTGCACCCTTGAGCGAGTTGTGAAATAAAATCAGCTGAGTGCCTTAAGCGCTCGCCTTAGTAGTCCGGTGAAGCTGTTAAGACCTTGCTAGGTCAATAGCGTAATCAGAAAAAAAAAGGGTGGGTGTGTTCCGGCATCTGTACTTAATAGCTAATTCCTCTAGGCTTAGTGTATTTACCGTCTTGGATCACATCGTTATATAACATCGGATGAGACTGTGGTCAAATAAAAAAAGTCGAGACAGTCATAAGGACTGCTGACAGAAGTGAAAACTCAAAATATTGAAATAAATGTGTTCTCTCTCTTGAATTATCATATTAATTATAGTGTGAATGACAATATTTAAATAATTCAGAATTTGTTTATTGAAATTATTAACATCACTTTGGTTTTTATATCTATTGGCATTTGGAGCAATAATTATATTCATTTTTATAAAGTCTATTAATTAATTAAACGTATGATTTAACTGTATAATATCAATATTACCTGTACACGGGCGCTATTCAGACGCAAGTCGCGCAAGCGCAATACGGCCGATCATGTTGACGTAGCATGTCATGACGAAATTACAAATTTATCTCCTGCCAGAAATACCGTTCAACGCGCCTGAAGAATTTTCACTTTAAAAAATAGTGAGAAAAATTGTCGCGAGCAAACAATTTCTTCCTATATTAACGCAACTGCCTTCATTGAACTGTTTGGTTTGATTGCATTGTGAATATATGGAAGGGACTACGTAAGATAAACTTCGTTGGAATGTGTTAGGTGCTTACAAGATAAACTAAATGCGAAAAGGAATCATCATTGAGAATTATTCTGTTATCGTCTATCGCGTGATCTATTCGGCATTTCGCGTCGAGTCCGTTACAAAAATAGTCTGTAAGGCTGTTGGCCTGGTCTAGGTCAAGAGAAACGGCTGTCGGCATGCGGTCGACGGCATAAATACCATTTGTTTATACTTTTGCATCAAATCCGGCGTTTTGTTTGATAAACTTCTAGTCCAAATGATACGTACAATCTATTACGACCTATTTAATTGGGTAACGACGGAGACAAAGCGTAGGATACGCGGTTAATATTAAATAAGTTAATTTAGATACTCTGCTGTTTTTTTCATTCGCACTGAAATATCTACGGGTCTATAAAAAAGACCCCTAGGAACTATATATGACATATTTTTTTGTTATTTCATAGTTTATAAACTAATAAAAGGTCCTTCTGAAGGACCTTGGCCTGTCGAGAACTGCAGTAAGTTCTATTTTAGGACGAGTATCAAAGGCTGCACTAACAGGTTCCTACCAAATTTGGCTAGGCAGGGCGGGAAACTCGAGCAGTGAAGGTGAGCGTTGATGCGCATCTCAAAGGGGGCCTCCTTAAACCTACACCTGGGTCGCAAGTCTTGGGAACTGCTCTGAGTTTCTCCCTCTGCCACACGATGGACCCGGCACCCGCACGGTGAATCCATGGAAGGCTAAGAAGTTCGTCTCTCTCTCTCTAATAAATGATTTATTTATTATTTTATTTCTGGCAACCAATATTCCATATTATTACTGTCATTGTCGAGTGGGTAATAATATTAAAAGTGCCCTATTCTAACAAGATGGTGGCCTTCCTTGCTAGAACTTTTCCGGGAGTTTTTGTGGCATCTCAGAGTTCATACTCCTTGGTACTATTTCCCATCCACTTCACCTATGAACAATACTCAAACTATATTACGTAAAACGCCACCAATATTACAAAATATAGAGTCAAATAACACAAGATAATGAATCATTACATAGTATAACAAAATACAAAGTCCCCTACCGCGTCTCTCTGTCTGTTCGCAATAGACTCAAAAACAACTGAACGGATTTTAATGGGGTTTTCACCAGGGGATAAAGTAATTCTTGAGGAAGGTTTTAGTATGTAATTTGTTAAGGATTTTTTTTATAATTAGGGCGGGACAACGTCTGCCGGGCCCGGTAGTAAACTATAAAAGCCACTACATGGCAGACTAAGATCCCGCCAAACACTCTTAGTCAGAGATATAATCGTAGGAAAATTAACGCTCCATAAAAATATATTTATTATGTTTCGATAAACCGACTCTTTGAAAAGTTATGCAAACTAAAAATTACATTTATGACATAATTGTACTTTGTATTAAAATACCGAACGAAAAAACTTAAAAATAGTCTTTATTGTAACCGATAAATAAAAATTATATTACACATGTATCAATTAATTATATCGTAACTGGAAATCTATTTCCGACTTCGATACACTTTTCGATACAGTGTAGGATCTCTTTTTAGTAAACTGCGCATTGATATACAAAAACCCAAGATGCACACTTAACGTCTCACAGGCGGCACACAAAAATGAGTGCATTATGCAGTCATTTCAAATAATCTCGCGTCGCTTGCGTCCTTGTACAAAAAACATTAAAGCATTCAGATAAGGTTGAATTTGCAAAATCATAAGTTTAGCGCATATCTATAATGTATATTGGGGAGTTTTTGCGGCCGGTTTGGAGTGCTACTTTTATTCGAGACTTGGGTATTCTTGGGTTTTTATATGTCAATGAAACTATGGTCATGTAATTGACAATGTACGTATATAATCTGTAATTTGTAATATAGCGAAGAGAAATCATGCACACGTGTGATATATACGTATGTATTCTGTGAATTGTACCGAAGTGAAATCATATGCTCATGTGATATATAGCAGGCATATCATTACATAGTATAAAACAAAGTCCCCTACTGCGTCTGTCTGTCTGTCTGTCTGTTCGCGATAAACTCGAAAACTACTGAACGGATCTTTATGCGGTTTTCACCAGTGGATAAAGTGATTCACGAGGAACGTTTTGGTATATAATTTGTCCAGGATTTTTTTATAATCAGGGCGGGACAGCGTCTGCCGGGCCTGCTAGTGAATTATAATTTAAAGAAATGAAATCACCTCTATCATATATAAAAGTTATTTTGGATATCATATGATCAATTATTTATTACATCATTTACAAAATAGCAGTAATATATGGTTTGTTATATTCCACATTTTGATTCCTTGTACAGAGCAAAATAGTTAGAATTGAAACTAGTCCTAGTGTGAATGTAATGCACGATCTTTTTATATTTAACCAGACAAACAAAAATATATAAAACACTGTATACATAACCATCACATTACTCATTAACATATTGAGAGTACAGAATACTTGTAAGACGAACCGTTCCTACAATTCGTTTATGGATCACTAAGAAATCGTTTTACTCTCGTTTACAGCTCAAATTTCTATATGAATCTCGGTGAAGCAAAGTAGTATTAAAACTCAACACGGTAGAATATTAATAAATAAATACGTATCATGTTTTTTTCTCTTATACTTTTTTATATTATAGGGGACAAACGAACACGCATTCGCCACCTGATCCACCTGATGATAAGTGATCACCCCCGTCCATAAACACTAGCAAAACGAGGGGAAACGCAAGTGCGGTATCGGCCTAAATAGGTTTATAGGTATGACCACAACTCAAGAGCGGTAGCTAGCCAGGCGAAATTAGAAAAAGCCCTACCCACCATGCTATGCTTTAATAACGATGTTTACCTACATTGAGAGCTCCAACGCAGTTGTTAGGATTTGAACCTACGTCCAAGGACGCGCTATCAACTAAGCCAACATTAACATAGACGTTAAATTATGTATAAGGTACCAGACATTCTTATTGATTCATATTTTTTGTATTAATCGCGGCCTTGGCGTAGTAAGCTCGCTCTGAACAAACTAATATGTTTAAGAGTTTTATATTTATAATTTACTAGCGGGTTTGGCAGTCGTTGTCCTGCACCGATTATAACAAAGTCCTTGATAAATTATATACCAAAACCTTCCTCATGAATCACTTTATCCATTGATGAAACAGCATGAAAATCCGTTCAGTAGTTTTTGAGTTTAACGCGAACAGACAAACAGACAGACAGACGCAGTAGGGGACTTTGTTTTATACTATGTAATAATTATGATTCTCTCAAGGACGCGCAGATTACATAAAAAGTGGCAGCTTTAGTGTCAGCGCGTTCGAATACCGTGTCAGACGAAATTTGCAAAGAGCCGGAGTTATCACTAAAAGGAAACAACATCAAGATGAGACCACAGTATGGTGATATAGTTTTTTTCTAATGCCAGCATGGCTAGCTAACATCGTCAAGTTGCAAAGTATTCAAGGATCAGTCGATGTGTTTCGGCAAATGCCTTTGAAAGTTACTTTATTATCATGTTATCACCTTACTCTATATCGTCTTTTATTTTAGATAACATTGTGATCAAACGATAAAATCTTTGAAGTAAAAAATATATATAATTATAATCTTTTTACCCTTATCCCGTCTAAGTAGGATCGCCACAGCATGTTTTCCTTTTCCACGCTCGCCTAACAGAGGTCATCTCAGTGTTGACACCTTTTACACACATATCATTTTTCACACAATCCATCCATACCTTTGTCGGTTTTCCTCTACTCTTATATCCATCGACCGTCATACTCAAAACTTTTCTAGTTACATGGTCTTCTCTCTCCTCATGACATGCCCATACCATGCTAACCTATTACTCCGTAACTACACTGTCACTGGTGCTATTTTCAAAAAATATATATACAATTAGTATTATTCGAATAGTCATACCCTAAATACACCGAGTTTAAAATACGAAAATGCTACTCACCGAAAGATATGAGGCCACTGTTCAGCATCACCAGTTTGATATTATTCGGTATGGACACGAGACTAGTGGTGCCTGACGCTTGAATGTCCTTCTTTTTCGGTTTCTTTTCACCATGCCCGGTACTTGATTTAGATCGATACCGTCGCTCTCTAGTAGCCACCGAGGCACTACGATGTCCCGTTCTCGACGACATTCTGATCGAACTTTCTAAATTTGTTCGCAATTTATAACTCAGCCCCAGGAAGTGACTGACGCGATCAGCACATCAACATTTTATGACACTAATATTTATACAAAAAATTATGTATATGTTTTTTTTTAATAGTATAATATTAATTAATTATTCCACTATGTCAATTTTGTGCGATATTTACTTAGATATACAATAGTCTTAATAGATTTTATATCAAAACATTCAAATATTATGATTTACACTGTACAATTTGACACTTAAATTTGTGACTATATATAATAGATAGGAGGATAATAGTGAGTCGCGCTATCATAAAGACCCGAACATTATTATGTTTCAACTCAGCCACCTGAAACAACAGAGAAAGCTTTGGTTTATAAATTATTGAAAGCGCTGATGTCTATGCGGGGTTGCGGTTAGATACCGCGTCGAATAATATAACGGAATCAATGATATACTATAACTAAAAAGCTGTAGATACGTCATAAGCGCTTCTACAGCGGCTTGTTAATACGTGGCTTACTATATAGCTTATATTTGACGGATACCCCGTCAATCCGCTCGAATCTAAGCAACATTTAACTATTTCCTTTTCACCACCGATATTTAGAATATATCATCTTACTTCCACATATTATCTAAGACAGTGTGACGTTACAATATTATTTTACGTATGTGTGCGTTATGGTGCCGTTTGTTTTGTGAAAACATTATGTAGGTAACGTATCTACAACTTTATAGTTATAATATCATTGGATGGATTGGGAATAAAACATTGACAGTGGCAAATCTGCGTACATGACCTCGCCAAAGAAAAAAAAAGTTTATATCAATAACATACGTTTTATAATCGTGTATTTCTATGATTATAACTTTCATCCGAATTATTACGGTCACAAAAAATTTAAAAATAAAGATTGGTGGTTTTGGTTATTTTTTGTTTAATCGAATACTATTTCGTTATACCGCCATTAGTTTTGTGGCTTCTATATAACTTCAATTAATATAATCTGTTTCCATAATTTTCTTTTGTAGGAAAATATTTTACATACGGAGTTATGTTCCTAAAATTAGAAAAGCTCCTATAACAATTTCTAAATCTCTATTATGTGTAATGAAATGAACAGCAATATTATCATAAATATTTGTTCAGTACAAGAATGAAACACAGTTTTTTATAGAATATATAAGACATTTATATGAACAAATCTATAATTCTATCTTATACATTTTCCCCACATTTTGTGATAAAATAACTATATTAAAGGCTACTCTGATTTCGAATTGTAAAATAAAAATATATCGTAATGTATATAAAATTAATTTACCGGTTTTAAAGGAGCTGAAAGGTTGTAAAAAATAGTAATTATGCTTTAAGAAAGAAAAAAACAAATTATAATTTTATATTTATTGTCAATATATTTTTATTGCATTTTTATATAGGTAGTATATGCTAATAGAAATTTGATAGAGCATAAAACCTTCAAAACTTCAGTTTATATTATTTTTTGACTGACAACGCTATTGACCTAGTAAGGTCTTAACAGCTTCACCGGACTACTAAGGCGAGCGCTTAAGGCACTCAGCCGATTTTATTTGACAACTA